>NC_069413.1:67029497-67087600 GCF_026875155.1 Cherax quadricarinatus | reverse complement strand
TGTATCACTTGCTATTTAGAGGGACAGCACATTCAGCACTGAATCCATGTCTGAGAAATGTAGGTATTGCACTTTTATTGTATTAAAATTTTTAGTTTACTGGAATAACTAATGAGAAGTATAACCTATATTGTTCTATGCTGTGAATTTGTCATATAGATAAAATACATACGTACTTGATGAAGTTTGATATTTGCATGAAATGTTGAGTAACAGGCATACTCTACCAACATTTGTTTTAACAGTACCTGATGGTGAAGTTCGTGTGATGCGAGACTGTGGTTTCAAGAGGCGAGAGATCTACGACTGCTATCAGAAGCGTTCAGAAGATTATTTTGTCGATGTATGTCAGTGCGACGCTGACAGGTGCAATGGTTCTCCATCACTTACTTTCTCCCTGGCCCCTGTCTTGGCTCTATCTCTTCCCTTGTTTGCTAGGTTCTTGTAAATCAAGAGTAGGAATGCTTTAAAGTTCAAAGTGTGTAGATTCCTGGGTCTCTAGCATGACGCTCTAAAACTGTCAAATTCCATTCCATCTCTCAAACTGCCTGTATCTTTTCTATTGCATATATATGAAATTTACTCAGATGTGTTTCATGATGCTAATACCAGTATCCTACACTCTTGATCCTTGCATTTTTTACACAAATATCAATGCTGTACAGAATATCATTATATAGATGTATGATGTAGAAAGACATTCTTCATGTTTTTAATGAAAGATTTTGATCCAAGGATTTACCTTCCTCGGATCAAACCTGATTGCCTCCTATTTCCAATGCGCTGTACGACCCTTATGGGTTTAGCGCTTTCCTATGAATTGAATAATAAAGAATTTAGGAGTTTAAACTTTTGGAATAAAAGTTCAGTCTAGTACAATTTATAGGTATACTTTGCAGATTTAGTCAGTTTGAAAAAATGACTAAGCTATACACAGTACCCATTAAAATATTTCATACAATTGTGATAAAAAAAATTATTTGAATGCATTTTTAATATACTGATTAAATTAACTTTTTTTTTTCATTTGTTAAGACAGTCATGATGGTTATTAAATACTTTGAATAATGTTTTGTTTCCTTACATAGCCAGTAGTGTATACGACAAGAATTTGTATAAACCCACAATTTAATGGACTAACTTTGAGGAGTGGGTGGCTGGTAATGGCAATTGTGGTCGATAAACAAGAGATTACTTTGGGAGACGGTTTGTAATCAATGGACTCTATCCATTGTTTCCAAACTGGTTGACCTAGTGGATTTCATTCTGTATTTCCAGTCTGTTTAATTAAGATTGATTATGCTCCTGAATGTTGTACTGTATTACATTCACAAGAATGCATCGCTAATAATAAAACCAAATTAAGCACTAAACCCATATATGTACTGTCAATAAATTAACAAATACATCCATGAAATACTATGAATTACACGACTACAAAATTATGTACTGTACTACTAAATTTAATTTAAACACTGTTTTTAATAATTTCCTTAATCTGATAAAATACTTAGTGATACTTTTATAAGGCATGTACAGTAATTATTAAGCATTAATTATGGCTAGTCAAGGCTATTATTATTATAATCAAAAAGAAGCGCTAAGCCACAAGGACTATACAGCGCTGCAGGGCAGGAAGGAAGCGAGGGCATCGGGTGGCAAAAGGGAGATGGATGAGTAATAGGTTACGGATAACAGCGGGGTAGTGGATGGTGAAAGGGTAAAGGGCAGCAAGAGACTGAACTAGAAAGGGCTGAGGGGAGTGCGAAAAGTATCATCAGAGTTTGTGGAGTAAATCAGTCGTTGTCAAGAAGTCAATGAGAGAGTCAGATTAAAGGAGGGCCATCAGCAAGAAGGGAAGGTAAAGAGAGTAGTAGAACGAAGACGACGTTGGGGGTAAATTCTGCGTGTCTTGATAGAGAGGGCAGTCTAAAAGAATGTGGCTAATCGATACTGGAACTTGCACTGCTCACAGAGAGGAACAGGGTGCCCTCCATGAGATACCCAGAGTAAGACGAGTGTGACATGTGAAGGCAGGAGAGAGTGGTCTCCCAACCCTCGGCACTGATGACAAGAAGACGGCCAGAAACCTATGCTCGGTTTAATAGAATAAAGTTTTTTTCCCGAGCAGAGTTGACCAACGTTGTTGCCAATGGGTGCGAAGGTGGGAAAGCTATTGCAGCAAAATAGTCCAGAAATGGAACACCTCGATAGGAAATTGGGAGGTCATGTACTGCTGACCGCACAGCAGTGTCTGCCTGTTCATTGCCCTGTACGTCGACATGACCAGGGACCCAACAAAAAACAATATCTTTGTTTGGTAGAGATACGGTGTAGCCAAAGTTGGATACGGAGAACTAGGGGATGAGATGTATCAAATTTTCGTATAGCCTGTAGAGCACTAAGGGAGTATGAGACTACTACAAATGATGACATAGGCATAGATGCGATACAAATAAGTGCTGTAAGAATGGCATACAGTTCAGCAGTAAAAATGCTAGCTGAAGATAGTAAATGTCCCCGCACGACGCTGTCCGGAAACACTGCTGCGAATCCGACGCCGTCTGAAGACTTAGAGCCATCTGTGTACACAGCGGTGGCATGAGAATGAGAATGGGAGTGGAAGTGATCAAGAAAAAGAGAGCGGGAAGCCACCGTAGGCAGTTGAGCTTTCGAGCAAGGGAGTGAGAAAGAACAGACCCGAACAGCTGGAACTTCCCAGGGGGGTAGGGAAAAGTGAGATGCTACATGAACACAAAGGTGGTAACTGAAGGGAAGACAAGAGTGAATGTAGGCGAAGAGAAAAGGGACGGAGCAAACAGGGGCGGCAAACGAATAAACAATGTCTACTAATATCGGTGACCATTCTAAAAATGGAAGGATTGTGTAGATCGTGAGAGCGTACATGGTAGCGAAGGCAATGGGCATCACGGCGATCAGACAAGGATGGAACATTCGCTTCTGTATAGAGGCTCTCAAAAGGGGAAGAGCGAAAAGCACCAAAGGCAAAAAACGTAATCCTTGGTGATGGATAGAGTTAGGCTAGAGAGAGTAGCAGGAGAGGCCGCGGAAATTAATCTGGTCACCTAATCGAGTTTCGATAAACGAGGGCTGAATGTAGGCGAAGCAGAGTTCGACGATCAGCTCCCCAGGAAAGATGAGAAAGGGGTTTTAAGAAGGTTTAGCGGCTGTGACAAGTTGCCTTCAGAGAGGTAATGTGAGGTTTCAGGATAACCGACGGTCAAAGAGAAGGCCTAGAAACCTGACTGTATCACGTTTGGGGATACGGGAGCCATAAAAGATAAAAAGGATGACGGAGATAACGAACGTCTAGTGAAAGTAATTTTGGTGAGTTTTGGTACTTGAAAATTTAACCCATGCGGGGTTTGGCCCAAGTGGAAAACACGGTCGACCGCATGCTGGAGAGAAACTGCAATAAGATGACAGTCAGCGCCTGCACAAGCAATAGCAAAGTCATCAACATAGAGGGGATGACCAAATATTGGGTGGAAGAACAGAGGCCAAATCATTTATAGCAAGGAGAAACAGTTTTGTGCTTAGAACACATCCCTGAGGGACACTTCAGCTTGGACGAAGTCTGGGGAAAGAATATTATTGACTCGAACACGGAAATGTCTGTCAGTTAAAAAGTTCTTAAGGAAGGATGGTAGATTGCCTCGGAGGCCTAAGGAATGGGCTGGCCCAAAATATTTACCTCCAAGTTGTGTCATATGCCTTTCAAGGTCAAAAAATATGGCAATAACTGAGTGATTATTCGCAAAAGGCATTACGAACATAGTATCCAAGCTTTAGTAAGGGGTCTATGTAGAAGACCCTTAAGAAAGCCATATTGACTAGCGGAGAGAAACTGTCGTGTTTTCTCTAAATACACATTAAACGTCGATTTACGGACGTTCCATCACTTTGCAAACTGCATAGTAAGAGCGATGGGGCGATATGTGGGAGGCATCATGTCCTGTAGTACCCGGTTTGCGGAAAGGGAGAACAATGGCAGATTTTTCCAAAAGCTGGGGAAGAAAATCCTTGTGCCCAAATTAAGATTGAAGAGGTGTAAGAGGACTACAAGGGCTGACCGATGTAAATGTTGTAACTACGAAAATGAATCGTCAGGCCCAGCTGCCAATGTCGGCAAGCCCGAGAGCGTTGCCTCCAGTTTTTGAAGTGTAAAAGGCACATTATACTGTTCTTCTCTTGAGAGAAGAAAAGTCCAAGGGACTAACTCTTGGCAGAACTTTGAGGAAAGAAACGAGGGGCATAGATGGAGCCCTCGGGAAAAACGGACCAGATGTGTGCCAGTTCAATGGCAAAAGTCGAGAGGGTTTGCTACATCAAACCAGCGACCGGTAGAACAGGAGCCGGGTCAGGAGAGTATTTACTACTCAATTTCCTCACTTTTTTTTCCCGACCCGCACTCATAGAAAAGCAGAGGTGATGGTGGAAACATAGTCTCGCCAACAAGTGCGTTTAGCTTCATGGATGACACGGCGAGCGATCGCACGCTTCTGCCCTTTAAAAACAAGAAGTCTCTCAGCGGTTCTATTGTATCGGTACCTGCCCCATGCAGCACGTTTCAAACGTAACTGCACGAGCACCCAAACAGGAGACCACCAAGGCACGCACTTCTGAGAAAGCCTGCTGAGGTTTTTGGGGGATAGAATGAAAAGCTGCGGTATAAACTGACGTCGAGAAAATGTGTAGGAGCTCATCAATGGAGGATGAAGAAGGAACCTCACTAAAAGCAGTGAGGTGTGAGTAAAGATCCCAATTTTTTCGATCAAATTCCAGCGAGGGCTACGGAAAGGTGGTGAATAGGAAGGAGAAGTAAGAATGATCGGAAAAAGTTCGCTGTCATGTAGTCTGGTAGAACAGACCAGGTGAAGTCTAATGCAGTGGAGGAAGAGCAGAATGATAGATCGATGCAAGAGAGAGTATGAGTACGAGGATCAAAATGGGTGGGAGTACCCGTATTTAAAACATGGAGGGGGTGAGAGGCGAGAAAAGCCTCCAACTGGATGCCACATGAGTCACAATGAGACCCCCCCCGAGGAAATGGTGGGCATTAAAATCACCAAGTAACAGAAGTGGTGGTGGTAAGGATGAAACAAGAAAGGCAAAGTCTGGGATAGAAAATGCTCGAGAGGAGAGAGATATAAAGAACATATTGTAAACCACTTATTCAAGTGGATACGGGCTGCAGTGTAATGCAGCGAGGTATGGACAAATAGTTGACAGTACGGAATATCATTGCGTAGAAGAAGGGCACTTTCATTAAAGGTTTCCCATCTGGGAAAGGATCCGAAGAATACAATAAATTATAGCCTGAGATAGGTTGGAAAACGCCAAGTGTAATTTTGGTTTTTGTAAGCAAGCACCAACAGGGAAAACCTGGAAAGAAACATCTGAGCTCACCCCGATTACCGAGGCCGCGGATATTCCACTGTAAATAGGCCATGATTGGCAATGAAGAAAATATCAGGAATCTGGGAGGTAAAGGCACCTCGGACTAGAGGGGTTGAAAAGTCAACGTTGTGGTGGCATTGGAAGACGTTCAAGTAGCGAAGGAACGGAGCGTTTCGAAGAATGGGGTTGTGAAAATGGAGGAGAGGGAAAAGAAGGAACAGGAGTGAATCAGTGTTCATTGAAGGTTTAGTCTCTGCAATATATTCTGAAATGGCTTCAAGTGTTTCTGAATTCAAAGATGTATGGGAGACCATATTGGAGTAGAAGGAGGAGGGTGAGTAAAGATTGGGACAGTAATGGACTGTACCAAAGTGAGGGGGAGGGAAGAGTGTAAGGGACTGGGAGATGAAGTGTGGGGGGGACAGAAGAGGGAGGGAAAAATTTGGGGGGGGACGGGGGTGGAGGCATAGTACGAGGAGGAGGGTGAATCTCCACACTTGTAATAGAGCCAGAGAGAGGGGAAGAACTAGGTACAGAGACTGGAAAGGTAAAGTGTGGAGGTGGAGAAGGGAAGGAAGGGGCAAAGAAAATTTGAGCAAAGTGGATTTTTTGGATTCTGAGTAGAGGGGCGATTGGTATTAGGTGTCGTACGAGGTCTTGTCGATACTGGGGCTTGTGAGGAAGGACGTGAAGATGTGAGAACAGACTGAGTTGTAGTCGGGACGTCAGAGCCAAGGACAGCAAAAGGATTAGATGCCAGAGTGGCTATGGAGGGGTAACAACAGAGGAGCTGAGAAGATGGGACCCAGAAGTGGGGGGATGTTTGGAACACGAGAATAAGAAACAACGGGGTAGTCTCCCTTGGAGGCGGAGATGAGTAACAGCCCATAGCATAAGGATACCTTCTTCCTCTTTGAGGCAACGGATTTCATGTTTCATTTTTAAGTAGACCTGCAATGGCGGGAGTATGAAGGGTGGCTTCATTACAATTAAGGCAGATGGAGGTTGACTGCAAGATGTATAAATGTCGTCGGCACCACAGACTGGCATCGGCCATAGATCTGCAATATTTTCGCTGGTGACCAAAACGCCAGCAATTTCTACATTGTTGCGGTGTAGGTTATAACCTTTACGAACTTGTAACCGATGTCCCACGACATATACAGAGACGGAGTTCTCGAGGCTGTCAAAAATTAAATGCGCCACATTGGCAAGGTTAACGTCTCCGCCCCTGGGCAGGAGAAGGACAAAATGTCTAATTTGAGGATTGGGAGATCCCTGGATTTTCCACTGTTCAAAATGTCCATGCCAGAAATGGGGGGTGGGGGGGGGGGGGGGGGAGGGGTATATTTCTGGTATTTCTGTGGTCTAGTTTGGGCAGATTGACAGAACCACCCATACAAATGTGAGAGAAAGATGTTTTTCAATAGTATTGAGTATATCGATATCGAAAGGAGAGAAAAATCATGACTTGGGTAGCATCTGGACCCATACGATGCGCTAAGACCGCTCTGAGAGCATGAAATGGAAATATCTCACCAAAATGCCGCAGTGGCGCTTTGCAAATACTATGGTCAGGAAAGGTAGGCAAGAAGTCGTCTTAAGTAAAGAATTTTAGTCCATTGTGTGGTTCCGAAACTGAGCGTGGGTAAGGAGTGCTTTGACGTGTCGGCTTTTCCGAGTAGGAATGGGAAGTAACGCAGAGCAGCATCAGGAGATTGACGTTGGCGTTTAGGAGTAGGACCTGAGTGGTCCGGCGTGAACTGGGTGGGCGATTCGAAATTGCCGACACCGTAGAGGGAGAAGCCGGAAGCATATCAAAGGAGAGCGGAGTTCAGACAAATCGAAGGTAGCCAGTTGAAGCCCGGGACCTGAAAGCGGTGAGGAAATCAGCACCAGCAAGAGTACAGGGGATCATGAGTGTCCGAAGAGTGGTCTAAACACAAGGCAGGGTCAGAATGGGTGTCGGTATCAAGAGGGGCCCCGGGGTAGTGGGTTCACATGATTGGGTTCACCATGGTTAGGTTTACAGGCCTTTGCATTTGTTTTTAATAAAAAAAAAGAAAGAAGAAAAGAAAAGAAAAATAAAAAAAAAAGAATAAAAAAAGGGGAGGCGGGGGAATATTCCCAGGATGAATGAAAGGCGAAATCTCCCACAGCCGCCCAAGAGGACCTCTGCACGCTAGAGCGCAGATGCACATGGAAACCCGTGCCATAACCCATCCCTTCATGTCCAGTTAACAGCAATCCGGGATAAGCAAAAAAAAAAACCCCTCACATCTGCTGAGCTACTCGGTGACAAAAGAGAGTGCGGGCCGATATTCCGCCACAAAGCATATAATACCTCCTATTCCGGCCACCACCCCCAGAATCGAAAGGGTGGCTTCCAGATACACCTGTCACCCTAAAACAACCCAAAGCAAACTCCGGGAAATACAGGAGAGGGCACGGGACATTCCCCAGGCGATCCGATTCCTATCCACGGCAAACTACGCCACCGCCAAGAACCTCAACGGAATGGATGGAACCCCGTGTCCTTTCCCCTACCAGGAACTAGCCCCCTGTGGGAGAAATCCAAAGGCCAAAAAGAGTAAGGGCAAAAGGAGGGTGAGGAAGAAGGAGGAATGGAAAAATTGGAGATGGGAGGATGGATAGGGGAGGGGAGAATGGGGGGTAACATTAGGTTCGTCTGAGGAAGAAGACGACGGCTAATTCCTCAACCAAGAGCGGTTCTTCACCACGCCAAGGAGCCCCCCTTGAAGAGGCCAACTGAGAAGAACAAAGACGATGAAACAAGCAAATTTCACAATAAAAATGGTTTTCGTAGTCTTGACATCTGACAGTTCCATGGCGACAACACAAGGTCGTGTACACGGACAGGCGTATATCTTGCACTGTACTCAACTAATTGTGGTTGCAGGGGTCGATACATAGCTCCTTGCCCCGTATATACGCTGAGAGTTTATCTGCTTTACCGTTTTGGAAATTAAAGTATTCTTTACTGGTAGTGTACAGGTTTCATGCAGCCGTAATGACCCTCGTGTAGTCCTGTATATAGTCATAGGCTTTATATGTGGTTTTGAGTTATTTATGATACCATATATGTAAGAGACATATAGTTGACTTTAAATAAGGTGAATTAAATAAGGTGAATTAGTTATGAGTTACTTGTAATAAGTAAGGTCTGAATATTTTGTATCAGGATAAAAAAAATAATTTAGGTTTATTGTGATACGATGATGAATTCTTAAGAAATATTATATCCAAAATGGAGATAAAAGAATTTCGCACATCATAAGTAAAATAAGCTTAAATGTTCTGCTGGAATATAAGCAAGGTAATATCTAGGAAGTAATTTAGAAAGCTTGTTCAGTGTGCATGATTAGTAGTACCTGAAGACTAGCTGAAAATAGACAATTATGCATACATATATTTTTTAGTTTAGTAAGATGTTATATTACTATAGTGAATAAGAAAGCTGTTATAATATATTAAACAGCGGCCCTGAGAACCACTTGGAGAACTTCACACACTACACAGCTGTGGCCCCGTTATAACATATTTTTGTTTGTATAAGTATGGTTTATTTACATTTTGCGCTGAGGTCTCCCCCCCCCCCACAAAGATGTAACCCACAAATAACAAAAAAGGCACAAGTCCAAGTCGGACCGAAACGTCGTCGTAAGCTTCTCTCTACGTTCGGGTTGTTTGTGTATGTAACCCACAACAACCGACTAACACTAGGTACCTCTTTATCCCTAGGTGAGCATAGACAGCAGGTGTAAGAGACATCAATAAACTCGACCTGCCCGGGTTTTTTTTTTAAAGCAAATATTGTACTAAGGAAAGTGAAAAAAAAATGTATTACCATCGTAGGTAGTCAGACCTCAAACACCTAATTACACAGCGAACAAGGAACAGAATGGGTTACCTGATCAAATCAAGACAAGTTATTATAGGAACAAATAATGAATAGGAAGGAGGAGGTAAGGGAGGGGGAAGGGGGGGGGAGAGGGGAAGAGGGGAAGGGAGGGAGGGGAAGGGGGAGGGGAGAGAGGAGGAGGGTGGTAGAAAAGGGAGGGGGGGGGTGGGGGGGGGAGAGGAAGGGGGGGAAACGGGAGAAGGGGGGAAGGTAGGAGAGGGAGAAGGGCGGGGGAGGGGGAGGGGGGAAGAGAGGAGGAAGGGGCGGAGGTGGGAGGGGGGGCGCGGTCGGTTTGATTCTCGTTGCGCGCACTGTGCAGTGGCCTGTCGCTTGTTCTCTTTTCCTGTTGCGTTTTCGCCCTTCTTTTTCCTTTCCTGTTCTCTCCTCTGCACTACTTTCTCTCTTTCTTTTTGCTTCCTTCTTTCTCATTCTTTCTTTGTTGCCATGGTATGCTCTTTTCATCCTCTACTTCCTCATCGCTTGGTTCTTTTTTTT
The DNA here is from genome assembly GCF_026875155.1 of Cherax quadricarinatus. Classification (NCBI taxonomy): domain Eukaryota; kingdom Metazoa; phylum Arthropoda; class Malacostraca; order Decapoda; family Parastacidae; genus Cherax; species Cherax quadricarinatus. The sequence goes on along the minus strand of NC_069413.1, from coordinate 67,077,762 downwards.
TATTTTATTCTTTTTTTGCTTTACTTTTTTCTCCTTCTTTTTTTCTCTCCTCTTCTTCTGTTCCTGTCCTTTGATCTTCCTTTTTTTTTGTTCTCTTTCCGTTTTCCTTTCTTCTTTGCCTCTCTTTTCCTCCCTTTTTTTTTCCTTCCCTTTTTCCCTCTTTCTTCTTTCTCTTTTTCGGTGTTTGTTCCCTTTTTCGTCTTCTCTTACCTTAATATTTTTTTCCTCTCATTTCTTTTCTCCTTTTCTGCCACTTTTTTCCTCTCCTTTTCTCTCTTTCTCTCGCTCCTCCTTTCTCTTCTTCTTTTTTTCCGTTGTTCCTTTCCTTTTCCTCCTCTTTTTTCCTCTCTTACTTAAGTCCTATATTACCTTCTCCTCTTCTGTTGTTTTCTCTTCACGTTCTCTTTTCCTTCTTCCCTTTTCCCTTCTCCCGTTTTTTTCTTATCCTTTCTTTATCCTTGTTTCCTCTTTTTTTCTTTTTTCTCTCGTCTACGTCTATGTTTTCTTTTTTCTCTCTTCTCTTTGTCTTATCCTTTTCCTTCTTACCTTTCTTTTGCCTTTTTCTTTGTTTTTATCCGTTTTCCTCTACAAGCTTTGGTTCTCTTGCTGTCTTTCCCCCCCCACACATCTATCCCCATCCTCTCGTCCTCCACTATCAAACCAATCTCAGAACCCCAATGACATAAACACAAATGATTCACACCACCCAACAAAAAATTATAAGGCAAACCAAACTCACATTAACACCCTCCTTGTCTCCACCTCAACAGCCTACACACATAAACAACTCCACACACACACACACTCACACAAACGGAAACCACACACACACACACACACACTCAACACACACACACACACACACACACACAACATTACACACACACACACACACACACTACCACACACATACACACCAAACCACCAGCACACCCACTATACACTACACACAGCTCACACACACACACCACACACTCACATTCCGATCCCCTAAGCACCACTTCCCACTCCTGTGCAGTGACCCAAGTGGCTACCCCTTGCTAGTCCAAAACGGCACGAAACCCTCTCCCCCACACCCCTCTCTCATCCCCCAACCAGAACAGGTGAGCAACATATACGAAACATCGCGAAACCCAATACTAATACCACCCAGGCCAATGATCCCTTTATGAGGCCATATACCCAGCAACACTCGTCCCTCCAAGAAGCTAACTTGCAAACCCACTCCTACAGTTCAATATCCCATTCCATCTGTATGAGCGTTTGGAATACATCCTCCCTATCACGTATTCTCAGGCACATGACTACAAACTATTAGAGTCTGAAACATAGTAATGCATTTATGGGTGTACTTAGATGATGTAATCGTCATGTCTAAAGACGGTGGATTACACACTTGAAAAGACTTGATATAGTACTTGGATAAGCCTTGAAGAAGCCAATTTAAAGATCAAACTGTTCTAAATGACAATTTTATCAGATCAAATTAAGAGTACATGGTCCACTTAGTCACATCCTAGAGGGGTAAGACCTGACCAAAGTAAATATACTGCAGTACTAAATTTTCAACTCCCAAAACTGCTGATGCCGACAGATACCTTTGTGGGCTTTAGCAGTGTTTTATAGATCTTTCATTGCCAGATTTTATAACCATCCATAGCTGCTCCTCTAACTGAGTGCTTAGAAAGATGCTCCTTTTGTAGGCTCCTTCTGTCAAGAAAGAGTCATTCCACACTCTAAAAGAAACGCCTAACATCTGCTTCAAGTTTGAAAATTCCAAGATTTTTCTAAGCCCCTCTATTGACAATGACTTCTAGTTCTATAAAGTCATAGTGAGCAGAACTAGCTCAGAAGACTGATTGGCAAGTACAACGCAGTTGGCATTTGCTAGCCGAGTCCTTACGAAGGCTGAACGTAATTATACAGTAACTGTAGCAAGAAGCTTTAGCAATAGTTTTGTCTTTAAGCATTCCGAGACATTATTTATATCAGTAATCTGTTCTTGTCCCCTGCCATACATGCTCTACTGATACCTTTAATTCCAGAACAAACAACCTACTGGAAGGTTTACCAGATGGACCTTGACTATCCAATATTGTCAAATCACCACCCCAGAAAAAAAAAATAACATCAGTGACATTGTCTGAACCAAGAAATACTGTTATCGAACAGCGAGTTGGTACTCCTAGCAAAGAGTTAACCAGTTAGTAATTCCACAGTCCCACTAGTGAAGTGTACCTTACAGCTATTCACGATGTACGGGTGTTGCCACCCGGTATGGATCGTTCAGTACAACAAACCAGATTGAAATACTTTTGGTCTCATATGGCAACTGAAATTTTCTGAGTATGTTAAGAAATGTAGTTTCTGCATGCAACATAAGAGTAATGCTAATGGCCCTATCCAATCCAATTGTTCCAACTACTAGGCGAACCGTGGGAAAGAGTTGCGCTAATTTGTTAACTAATTTCAGTGTTTCCCTCCAAGGCAACAAACTCTGTGTTTATGTGTAGACCATTTCAACCAGATATTGTGAGATGAGTTCCTATTGCAGATAAGACTGCCGAGACAGTAGCTAAAGCGTTTAAAGAACGACATTATCTCAGGCATACCACACCTAAGTCCCAAGTAACAGATAAGTGGAGGTGAATTCAGTAATGAGATTCTGAAAAATTTGTGTACCTTGTACATGTTCTCTAAATCCACCATTGTTCCTCATCAATCGTTATCTGCCAGCAATGGGTTAGCAGAAAACGTACCAATAAGAAATTACTTTGGATGTCTTGAGACCACTATCAATCCCAACAGTGAAAACTTGGGATGAAGTTATACCCTGATGTGCATGTGGCTATAAATTCTGATTACAATGTTTCTATAGGTGACACTCCAAATTATGCATTGTATGTGGTAGATAAACGTTTGCCTTATGATTGATATAATCTAATCCGAAACCAAATACAACCTGATGATTTCATACAACTCGTACCATTGAGCTCCAAGTGTCTTTAGAAGAATCCGTGAAACACATCAAATAAATCAACAGCAAAATTTACAAAAATTCGCAACACTCGAGCACAGTCCATCCAAAATACAAAGTAGGTTTGAGAGTTATGCTGACTAACTTTAACAAAACGTCTGCAATGCCTAATCTTGATCAAAATTGTGTCCCTATCGAGTAGTTGAAAATGATCACTGGTAATAAGTATAAGGTAGAGGAAATTAGTACTGGTCAGTATAAAGAATCGCATTTAATCAGATAGTTAGTATGCTGATGCTAATAGTTCCAACCCAGACTAATAAGTGACAGACTCTGAGCGACGATCCTCCTGATCCTGTACTCCTCTACCTCTGATACTCGTCAGATATCACCCTGAATGTCGTTATTCCCTACGTACACGACAGGTTAATTGAGAAATCTAGTATCATTTGTAAGCTACCAATTCATATTTGCCTCAAATACAGCATGAGTTAGGCCCCCCTCCCAGTGCACAGAGTTTGATCCTCCCAGAGATGACACCCATTCTGCATATGTCCAATCTCAACCCTAGCAGAGTTGGGTTAAATGTAAATAACCTGTATAGTAAATAATTACAGTATCAACTTATCAGTATTCAAGAATTTTTTTTTTGTGTTCACGTTCTCTCCGAATTCTGATAATTAACAGTCTAGATTATGATTGCACCGAATCTGCCTTTCTGTTAAACCCTTCTTTATTTGTATATTCCTTCCTCAAATCCGTTAGATCACATGGATACAACTCGATTCGATTCAAATTGTTTTTATCACTTCTATTGTGTAATCTCAATGTTGAGTTTTTCGATGAGTTGTGACTATATTATACCTTGTATTGCATTAGCAGTTTATTACAGTTTCAATTATGTAAGCTTCCATACGCCAATATTCTACTTAGTGTATGTTATAATGTTCTATGTGGTTGTGTACTTTGACATTGTATAGAATCAGCCCAAGCTGTACCCTGCAATCTCTAAGTTTGTATTAGTTGTATGGTCGGGGACAACAACAGTTAGCGTCGCCGAGCTCTCAGTAGTAGTACCAGTTCCTAGTACCCAGTTAACCAGTAACCAGTGTGAACAGTAGATACTCTCTACCAACCGTCTGTGTTATCAAGACTGTATTCATATTGCTGCTGCCATAGCAGGATTTCAAACACACCTCACCCGGTAGGCACTCATGGGTCAGTCAAGATAGGGAGCAGAGAGAGGCAGGTCGTCCTGTTTTGTGCCTTCCCATACTTTCCGTTATATTATTCATACTACCAGCCTACGTGAGTATTCTTACCCCATCCACTTTATCGAAACCCACAGTGACAAATATATATATATAATATATATATATAAATATAGTATATATATATATATAATATATATATATATATAATATATTTATAGTAGTATATATAATATATATAAATATCACAAGAAATGACTTCAAGGCTTTGACTAGTTTTATCTTAGGCTAATAATAAGGCCTAAGATAAATAAAAACTTTCTAATGGCACTCCGTGTCGTGTCGGTTGGAAACTGAACTCTATGACGGAGCAAAAGCTTTACAATTCTTTTTTTTTCATGTTTATCATATTAATAATTAATAAATGTGATTATCTATGGCACTACAGGTGATAATAATACAAGCTCACACTTCAAATATAATTGGATAAAGCAGTAAATGTTGAGATGCCTGTTTGAAGTAGTTATACCCTACAATATGCACCATTACCTATCCTATGGAACGGTAGTCAAAAGATTACAGAAGCTTGTTTGCAAAATACTCTGATTGAGATTATAAATCTAGAGGGTCATAACCACACGATAACTCAAAACAGCCAATCATGTGACTTATTTCCAATGGGCCCCTGGTTCTCTTCTCCAGAATGTCAGCCACAACGGTGCTACTAACACTCCAGTACCTACTTACTGCTAAGTAAACAGGAGGAAACACATATAACACATTCCCAACGGTCTCCCACCGCCAAAATGGACCCAATGCCTTGTGGAGACGAAGGTTGATACTGACTAAAGAAGGACCACCATTTGGTTATCATCAGTCGTACAAAAGAACATTATACGAGATAATGAGTCTCTGCGTGAATGACTTTCTGAGATCCGTCTTTGAAACATTTACATTTTGAGGAAGACATCTTGAGGTTACTAACATACCCAGGAACTTCAGAAAACAGTGCGGCTTTTTAACCCGTGTCCTTGTCTTCTACTACGATACTGTAATCTCTGATGAATATATACCACCAATTCCACCTTAGCATATTTCCTCCTGGGATACAGGGAACAGCCTATAACGCAACGACACACGAAAATTACTACTACTAACTACTGCTATTAACTCCTAGGAAGTGTAAGCAGAAATAGCAGCAGCAAGTAAATTAATAGTCAACTCAAACTGATTCTGTGCTTGTTATTCTTTACATTAAGAACCTTCACCCTCAGTTCTTGGAAGCAAAAATGTTTCAGCACTGAGCCATAAACATTGTTACAATATGAGTGCGGCATGCACATGTCATGCCGTGTACCTCTATTGACAGCTGTGGATGACCTGTGTTTACCTTGAGAGAGTTTCGGGGGTCAACGCCCCCGCGGCCCGGTCTGTGACCAGGCCTCCTGGTGGATCAGCGCCTGATCAACCAGGCTGTTGCTGCTGGCTGCACGCAAACCAACGTACGAAGCCACAAGCCCTGCTGATCATGGAACTTGACTTTAGTTGCTTTGTCCATGCCAGCTTGAAGACTGCCAGGGTCTGTTGGTAATCCCCCTTATGTGTGCTGGGAGGCATTGGAACAGTCCTCGGCCCCTACACTTATTGTTATGTCCTCTTAACGTGCTAGTGACACCCCTGTTTTCAATTGGGGTGGATGGTGCATCGTCTGCCAAGTCTTTAGCTTTCGTAGTGAGGTGATTTTCGTGTGCAAGTTGGTACTATCCCTCTATGGATTTCCAGTTGTAATATAATCAAGTACTCCCCTCCTGCGTTCCAGGGAATACAGTTTAGTAAACCTCAAGCTGCTCCAGTAATTGAGGGTGTTTTATCTCCGTTAGCCGCCGAGAAAGGTCTCTGTACATTTTCAAGTTCGGAATTTCACCTGCCTTGAAAGGTTCCTGTTAGAGTGCCAGCAATATTCCAGCCTAGATAGAACAAGTGACCTTGAAGAGTGTCAATCATGGGCTTGGGCCTCCCTAGTTTTTGAAGGTTCTCATTATCCCATCCTGTCATTTTTCTAGCAGATGCGATAGATACATTGTTATGGTCCTTGAAGGTGAGATCCTCCGACATAATCACTCCTAGGTCTTTGATCGTGTGTTCGCTCTATTTTGTGGCAAATTTGTTTTTGTACTCTGATGAAGATCTTCATTTCCTCATGTTTTAACCATATCTGAGTAATTGAAATTTCTCTTCGTTTGAAAGTTTCATATTGTTTTACTGCAGCCCACTGAAAGATTGTTGATGTCCGCCTGAGCCTTTCAGTGTCTGCAATGGAAGACACTGGCATGCAGATTTCGGGTGTCATCTGCAAAGGAAGACCCGGTGCTGTGGCTGACATCCTTGTCCTTATGTCGGATTTGAGGATGAGAACAAGAATGGGGAGCTATACTGTGCTTGTTGGACAGAGCATTTCACCGTAGCTGCCTCGGACTTTACTCTTTGACGACTACTCTCTGTTGTTCTGTTAGTGAGGACATTATAGATCCATCGACCGACGTTCCTGTTATTCCTTTAGCGCGCATTTGGCGCTATACGCCATGGTCCACACTTGTCGAAGGCTTTTTGCAAAGTCTGTATATATTACATCGCATTCTTTTGTCTTCAGTGCATTAGGACCTTGTCGTAGTGATCCAGTAGTTGAGACAGACAGGAGCGACCTGTTCCCTAAAACCCTGTTGCCCTGGGTTTGTAAACTGATGTTTCTAGATGGGTGGTGATCTTGCTTCTTAGGACATTTCAATGATTTTTATGATATGATGTTAGTGGCTATGTCGTTAATTCTTTTGCCCTGTTGCTTGTACTGCCCCCCTTTGTGGAGTGGGGCTATGTCTGTTGTTATTAGTAACTGAGGGACGACCCCCGAGTCCATGCTCCCTCTCCTTCTAGGATGGAAAAGTCTCGTGTAGGGCTTCTTGCAGTTCTTGATGACAAGAGGTTCCAAGAGTCCCTGGCCCTGGGGCAGAGTGCATGGCATGTCATATATCGCCTGTTCGAAGACATTTGGCGCATGCTAACATCGGATAGGCGTTTGTGTTAGTCAAATTTTGTGGCTCTCTCATTAAAAATTCATTTTGGTCTTCGACTCTCAGTCTGGTTAGCGGCTTGCTAAAAACTGAGTCCTATTGGACTTGAGTAGCTCACTCATTCCATGCTGTCATCTTGTAGGACCCCCTCTTTTTAAGTAGGGGCCCAATACTGGACGTTTTCTCGATTTTGATTTGGCATAGGAGAAGAAATACTTTTGGTTACTTTTCGATTTCATTCTGGCTATTTAGGTCTTCGCCCCGCGAGTACCTGACGACCTAAAGGTTCTATTAGTCTTAAGATCGATGCTTTAGCTATTTCTCTACTCAGTGTCTCCCTGCGCATATCAGATATTTGACCTCTTTTAAGCGATCTGTTATTCCGTTTCCGTCGCCTGTAAAGGGAGCGCCTGTCTCTTTACTATTTTAACATCACTCCTCCTTTATCTTAGAGAATAAGGCCTGGTGCATACATCGAGTGCCACCGAGTTAAATCTGTTCTAAGGCATAAGTTTGGGTCTGTGTTGCTTAAGTAAATCATCCCAGCTTATATCGGTTAGGACTTGTTTACTTGGTCCCACTTTATGTATTTTGTTATTGGAAAGTTGAATTTGGTGAATCTCCCCTCCGTGAATAGGTCCTCATTTGTCGGTCTGGGGCTCCAAGTCCTACATGTCTGAACCCTCAATTATGGTGTGATCGAGTATAATTGTTTTTGATATGGTGACATTTCTTATCAGAATTCATCATTGTTATGAAGATGAGGTCTAGTGTAATTCTCCAGTCTTGAAGGGGGCCACAATTTAGTGTTGATGGGGTGATGTAGAGAAATTGAGGAGATTTTGCAGAGATTTAAAAGAAGCTCGAGAGAGTGTGGTAGTTTTGGGGCAAGCAGAGCTGCCCTCCTGGTGTTATTACGCAAACAATATTATTTGGCTAATTCCTCCATTTTAGGTGCCTAAGTTGAAATCCCCCAGGAGCAAGATGTTGGGGCAGGAAGCTGGAAGATTTTCCAGACAGTGTCCAATTTTTAACACTTGTTTCCTGGAAATTGCTGGAGGTTGCATCCGCGGCTTGAGACTACCACAATGAACTAGGGTTTTGGTTCTCGACTTTACTGCTAAAACTTCCACTACGTCCATTTGAGGCATTAAGCAGTTCTGTGCAAACAAGTGACCTGCAATGTACAGGACCACCCCCCCCTTTTGTCCTGGTCACGTCTGTCACATCTGTATAAGTTTGTAACCTGGGATCCATACTTCGTTGTCCAAGTGAATCCTTTATGTGGTCCTCAGTGAAGCCGCGAACATTGCCTTTGCCTCTGCAAGCAGTCCACGGATGAAAGGATTTTGGTTGTTAAGTAGCTGCTTAGACCTGTAAATTTTGCCAGAAGATGTTACTCGACTGTGGTATTGTTGGTACTGGGGGGGATATTTTTTCCGCATTATATTCTGTATCTGTTGGTTTGGAGTGGAGGCCATCGACTGTGGTTCCACTCCAGGAATGACTGGATTTGTGTACATTTCGCCATTTCTCTGCCAGTTTTTTTTTTCCTTCCCTGGCTCAAAACCTCTCCCTCTTGAGTGGCTGTGGCTACCCAGGTTTTCCCATGGCCTGGATGTTTTGTATCTTTTTTCACCCTTTAATGGATGTCCTGGCAATTAAGTTATAGCACGTCTTTCTGTACTTGAAAGTAACATTTCAGAGGGTGGAAAAATCTTACAGGTAGGAGTTTGCATTTTCCTGTTTTCATATGGGCATGGCATTATTCTAGGGGTCATAGTTGCAATGTCCCATCTGTTTTTCCAGATTTTTCCCATGCCAGCAAAACCAAGTGCATAGTAATGTGCACAGGCTTGGTTTCCGCTTGCCTTGGATTCTGTGACTGTATTCCCTGTTGGTGCATGTTTTCCTGTCTAACTTCTATCCTCCCTAGCACCAACACCATGGAGCTCCCACCATGTGTTTTATTGGTAAGTATCCACACTATTGCTATGGAGTCCTTTGTTTTGCTATTCCTGGCGGTATTTCTTTTTGCAATATTCTAGTTTGGCAATAGGGACCTAGAACAAATTATAAAGAAATTATTTCTGTAGTACCCTTATTTTGTTAAGCCAAACCGATGATTTAAAAAAATGGAGATGATTGTGGACGGTGAAACATTTTTTATTTATTTTTTTTTTTAAGATATAATTACATATTCAAACGTTTTTCTTAATTATTGTTTTCATGTTCAATATTTCTTCATCATTGCAGCGATAGTGGTCGTTTGTTATATACTGTGTATTTTGGCAGGCTGAGCCATCTTCTTAATAATTTTGGTCACTCATTTAAAACTTCCTCCAAAAAATATTTTTATTTTTTGCTATTACAAAATTACTCCTTATATAAAAATGTTCAGTGTAAGAAACTACATAAATTATATCCAAAAATTAGGCGACTGGAAATTATAATAAGAAAAGAAAAAAAGATAACCGAGTTACATAAAAAAAATGTTCGACTTTATATATATCTCGACGTTGCAATCGCCTGTCATGTTCAGTCATAGAGGAAAGGAATGCTCGGTACTTTTTTTCTTTTTCAGATTTGAGAGTATGGAGTGTGTGGAGGACAATGAGTTGTGATGACGGTCACAACAACCTGTAGTATTTCTCAAAAACTGAAGAATAAAGTGATGTAAAGTTGACAACATTTCACACACTGCAGGAGAATCTCTGCAACAAAAATGCAGAGAAAATTATCAGTCAATGACATAAAAAATGACAACCATATTCATCTAGCCTTATTCATCGTTTTCTCAATAAACATGGCTTCACGTTCAATGAAACACTGCATATTTATTTTAGTTGCATAAATGTCAGCGACTGGAATGAAAGACTATAATGTCATTTCCGTAAGACCACTTGTAAAATAAGGTTTGCTAGGAAACAGGACAAGTGATTCCTGACGCCAGGTCTTAGTCATATATGACCCGCAGCTGGAGCTTTTGGTTATCTGGCCGAAGGTCTTTTTCTCACTGCTATACCGGTCCACCCCTTTAAAAAATTAAGGTTATCATTATAACCTATTAAGAAGACCCAGTGATATTTCATTCATCACTTTACATATATACGAACAGCAACACTGACCAGCAGTTGGCCCACAATGTTGAAAATCATATCACGATTTGCGCAAGATTTTATTACTGCAGAGCTATTTACCATCCAGTATGCAATATGAAACTCCTAGAGGAAAACCTGGTTCCCACAGCCCAACCAGTCCACAAACCATGTACAAAATCAAATTTGGTGACCACCTTGTACAAGAAGAGGCCATACAATAACCTTGTGGACTGTTTAACAGATGATGAACAGGTCCTTTTATTTTTTGTACATAATCACAGTTCGAGTCCCGTTTTCATATTGTCATAATCTTGTATGACAACTGGCCTAGCTATGAAATGCCATAAACACAATTACAAAGACAGATAGTATTTTCTATAACAAACGAGGTTATCAGTTGGCTCGCGTTAATATACGGTATATTAAGAATATATCACCAATGCTGTTTAGCTCATAATTCAATCACTTACTATACCTACTGTACACCATCTTCATTATGAAAAATTTTCTCACACCACCACACACAACACACACACACACACACACAACACACACACACACACACACACACACAACACACACACACACACAGTTAAGAGCGGGCCAGGAAGCTAGTCACGATCTCGACCCCTGCAACCACTATTAGGTGAGTACACACACACACACACACAAACACACCACACACACACAAACACACACACACACACACACACACACAAACACACACACATGACACACACAACCACACACATACACACTCACAACACACACACAGGATGTTCCAGGAGGGGAACCCAGAAAACAAGAGGCCACAATTGAAGTTGAAGACACAAATGAGTCAGAGAGGATATTAGGAAGTATTTCTTCCTTCTAAGAGTTGTAAGGCAGTGGAATAGCCTAGAAAATGACGTAGTGTAGGCAGGAACCATACAACAGTTTTAAGACGAGGTTGATTGATAAAGCTCAGGAGCGGGGAGAGAGAGGGCCCAGTAGCAACCGTGAAGAGGCGGGGCCAGGAGCTAAACTCGAACCCCCTGCAACCACCAATAGGTGACTAACAATAGGTGAGTACACACACACACTAGAGGCGGGGCCAGGAGCTAGGACTCGACCCCGCAACCACAAATAGTGAGTACAAATAGGTGAGTACTCTCTCTCTCTCTCTCTCTCTCTCAATCACTCGTCCTCTTCTCTCTCTCTCCGCTCTCCATACACACACAACACACACACACACACACACATACACATACAACACACACACCACTGCGTTTCTGTATTTGTGAACAGACATGACGGAAGGAAATAAAACTCCTAAGGTGTCCCCCTGTTTTGCAGATGACGTGAAGTTGATGAGAAAGAAGTTCAAAAGTCCCCGAACGAAGACCAGCAGAACTACCAAGGGATCTGGACAGGCTGCAGACCTGGTCCAGCAACAGGCTCCTGGAGTTCAATCCCACCAAGTGCAAGTCAAGAGGATTGGGGAAGGGCAAAGAAGACCGCAGAGTACGTCTAGGGGGCCAAAGACACAAACAACGACTCAAGGAAAAAGATCTTGGGGTGATATAACACCAGGTACATCTGAAGCGCACATCAACCAATAACTGCTGCAGCATATGGGTCGCCTGCAAACCTCAGAACAGTCATTCCGACATCTTAAATAAGGGAATCGATCAGGACCCTGTAAACACCTCTACGTTATGGCCCATATGGAGTATCGGCACCAGTTTGAACCCACACCTAAGCCAATCAAGTAAAGACACTAGAGTAAAGTGCAAAGGTTTGCAACAATACTGTCCCAAGTTAAGAGGTATGTCCTATGAGGAAGTTAAGGGAAATCAAACCTGACGACACTGTGGACAGGAGAGAACGGTGGGGACATGATACGACTTACAAAATACTGAAGGAATTGACAAGGAGGACAAAGACAGGATGGTCCAGAGACTGGACACAGCAACACGTGTGACACAGTATGGAAGCTGAAGACACAGATGAATCAAAGGATGTTAGTAAAGTTTTCTCAGGCCCCACAGAGTATCAGAAGAGAAAATAGTTTGGAACGATGTAGTGGAGGCAGGATCCATACATAGCTTTAAGCAGAGTATGATAAAGCACATGTTCAGGGAGAGTGACCTAGTAGCGACCAGTGAAGAGGCGGGGCCAGGAGCTTGACTCGCCCCTGCACCACAAATAGGTGAGTACAGTTTTAAGAATAAGGAGGAATATGATTAGTGAGCCCGGTAGCACCCAGCTGAGAAACGCGCGCGCGCGAGAGAGAGAGAGAGAGAAAAGAGAGAGAGAGACAGACAGAAAACAAGGGGGTACACAATTGAAGTTAAAGAATCAGATCAATCAAAAGGATGTTAAGAAGTAATTCTTCATCATAGAAGTTTCCAGATCTGTAATAGTCACATGTTGATTATGGAGGAAGGACCATACTATAGTTCTAGTCGAGGTATGATAAAACTTATAAGCAGGGAGAGAGAGGACCTAGTAGTGTACCATTGAAGAGGTGGGCCAGGAGCTGATCTCGATCCTAGCAGCCACAATTAGGTGAGTACAAATAGGTGAGGACACACACATACATGCACGCATATACAACATTCCCTAGTGTCTAGTTTACCTGGAGTTTACCTTGGAGAGAGTTCCGGGGGTCAACGCCCCCGCGGCCCGGTCTGAGACCAGGCCCTCCTGAGGATCAGATTGCCTGATCACCAGGCTGTTGCTGCTGGCTGCACGCAAACCAACATACGAGCCAACAGCCCGGCTGACCGGAACTGGGACTTTAGGTGCTTGTCCAGTGCCAAGCTTGAAAACTGCAGGGTCTGTTGTAACCCCCTATATAGTGTGCTGGGAGGCAGTTGACCATCCTCGGGGCCCCTGACACTTTATTTAATGGTCTCTTAACGTGCTAGTGACACCCTGCCTTTTCTTGGGGGATGTGCATCGTCTGCCAAGTCTTTTGCTTTCGACGGGGGTGATATTCGTGTGCAAGTTCGGTACTAGTCCCTCTAGGTTTTCCAGGTGTATATAATCATGTATCTCTCCACCTCCTGCGTTCCAGGGAATACAGGTTAGGAACCTCAAGCGCTCCCAATAATTGAGGTGTTTATCTCCGTTATGCGTGCCGTGAAGGTCTCTGTACATTTTCAGTCGGCAATTCACCTGCCCTTGAAAGGTGCTGTTATTGTGCACAATATTCTAGGCCTAGATAGAACAAGTGACCTGAAGAGTGTCATATCGTGGAGTGGCCTCCTAGTTTTGAAGGTCTCATTATCCATCCGTCATTTTTCTAGCAGATGCGATTGATACAATGTTATGGTCCTTGAAGGTGAGACATGTGCCTACCACAAAATGGTAACTAACACATACCCATTAATCGTATTTTAACTTATTCTAAAATAACGTAGGGGTGGGGGGGAGATAACTGAATTCTATTGCACTCGTGCACTTTTAAGTGATTTCAGAACAATGAACATTGAACATCTATACCAAACAACTCAGTAACCACTACTGTCACTATTGTTGCTACAGTAACTACTACTGTCACTACTGTTGCTACAGCTACAGTAACCACTGCTGTCACTAATGTTGCTACAGCTACAGTAACCACTGCTGTCACTACTGTTGCTACAGCTACAGTAACACTGCTGTCACTACTGTTGCTACAGCTACAGTAACCACTACTGTCACTACTGTTGCTACAGCTACAGTAACCACTGCTGTCACTAATGTTGCTACAGCTACAGTAACCACTGCTGTCACTAATGTTGCTACAGCTACAGCAACCACTGCTGTCACTAATGTTGCTACAGCTACAGTAACCACTACTGTCACTAATGTTGCTACAGCTACAGTAACCGCTACTGTTGCTACAGCTACAGTAACCCACTACTTGTCCTAATGTTGCTAAGCTACAGCAACCACTGCGAGTCACTATGTTGCTACTACTACAGTAACCACTGCTGTCACTACTGTTGCTACAGCTACAGTAACCACTGCTGTCACTAATGTTGCTACAGCTACAGTAACCACTGCTGTCACTAATGTTGCTACAGCTACAGTAACCACTACTGTCACTAATGTTGCTACAGCTACAGTAACCACTACTGTCACTAATGTTGCTACAGCTACAGTAACCGCTACTGTTGCTACAGCTACAGTAACCACTACTGTCACTAATGTTGCTACAGCTACAGTAACCACTACGGTTGCAACAGCTACAGAAACCCCTACTGTTGCCTACAGCAACAGTAACAACTCTGTCACTAATGTGCTACAGCTACAGTAACCACAACTGTCACTACTGTTCTACATCCTACATTAACCAACGACAGTCAACTAACTGTTGCTACAGCTACAGAACCCTGCTGCCCCCCCCCCCCCCCCCCCCCCCCCCCCCCCCCCCCCCCCAGTCACTAATGTTGCTACAGCTACAGTAACCACTGCTGTCACTACTGTTGCTACAGCTACAGTAACCACTACTGTCACTACTGTTGCTACAGCTACAGTAACCACTACTGTCACTAAAGTTTGCTTACCAGCTAAAGTAAACCACTACTGTCAACTGCTGTTGGCTACAGCTAAGTAGCCACTAACGACCATAATGTTTTCAACAGCTAACAGTAACTAACAGCTGGTCACTACTGTTCTACAGCTTCAATAACTACTGCTGTCACTACTCAGTGCTACAGCTAAGTAACTACTGCTGTCACCACTGTTGCTACAGCTACAGTAACTCCTTCCTCTGCTGTCAACTACTGTTGCAACAGCTACAGTAACTACTGCTGGTCACTACTGCGCTAGAGCTGACAGCAACCACTACTAGTCACTAACTGTTTGCTACAAGCTACAAGTAACTACTGCTGTCACTAATATTATAACTGTTGCTACGCTACGTAACTACGCTGTCACTAAAGTTGCTACAGCTAAAAAAAAAAAAAAAAAAAAAAAAAAAAAAAAAAAAAAAAAAACCAGTAACTACTGCTGTCACACTGTTACAAACAGCTACATAACTACTGCTGTCACTACTGCTGCTATAGCTACAGTAATTACTGCTGTTACTACTGCTGCTACAGCTACAGCAACTACTGTTGTCACTACTGCTGGTACAGCTACAGTAGCTACTGCTGTTGCTACAGCTACAGTAACTACTGCTGTTGCTACAGCTACAGTAACTACTGCTGTTGCTACAGCTACAGTAACTACTGCTGTTGCTACAGCTACAGTAACTATTGTTGTCACTACGGCTGCTACAGCTACAGTAACTACTACTGTTGCTACAGCTACAGTAACTACTGCTGTCACTACGGCTGCTACAGCTACAGTAACTACTACTGTTGCTACAGCTACAGTAACTACTGCTGTTGCTACAGCTACAGTAACTATTGCTGTCACACGGCCTGCTAACAGCTACAGTAACTACTACTGTTTGCTAACAGCTACAGAAAACACTGCTGTCACCTAAGGCTGCTACAGCTACAGTACCTACTACTGGTTGCTACACTTACAGAAACTACTCTGCTGTCACTAACGGCTGCTACAGCTACAGTAACTAACTACTGTTGCTACAGCTACAGTAAACGACTGCTGTCACTAAGGACTGCTAACAGCTACAGTAACTATACTGTTTTCTACAAGCTACAGTATCCACTACAGTTGCTACATCTACAGTAACCACTACTGTCACTAATACAGTGCTACATCTACAGTAACTAACAGCTTGTCATACTGTTGCTACATCTACAGTAACCACTATACGTTGTTTTTTTTCTACAATCTACAGTAACACAGCAGTCACTAACGGCTGCTACAGCTACATAACTACTACAGTTGCTACAGCTACTGAACCACTACTGTTGCTACATCTACAGTAACCACTGCTGTCACTACTGTTGCTACATCTACAGTAATCACTACTGTCACTAGTGTTGCTACAGCTACAGTAACTACTGTTGTCACTACTGTTGCTACAGCTACAGTAACTACTGCTGTCACTACTGTTGCTACTGCTACAGTAACCACTACTGTCACTACTGTTGCTACAGCTACAGTAACCACTTCTTTCACTACTGTTTGCTAAACAGCCTATAACAGTAACCACTACTGTCACACTGTTGCTACAGCTACAGTAACTACTGCTGTCACTACTGTTGTTACATCTACAGTAATCACTACTGTTGCTACATCTACAGTAATCACTACTGTTGCTACATCTACAGTAACCACTACTGTCACTAATGTTCCTACAGCTACAGTAACCACTACTGTCACTACAGCTACAGTAACCACTACTGTCACTAATGTTGCTACAGCTACAGTAACCACTACTGTCACTAATGTTGCTACAGCTACAGTAACCACTACTGTCACTAATGTTGCTACAGCTACAGTAACCAACAACTGTCACTACCTGTTGCTACACTACAGTAACTACTCACTAACTACTGCTGTCACTATATTTGCTACAGACTACAGTACAACTGCTTCACTAATTTGCTTTAACAGCTACAGTAACCACTACTGTCCACTAAAGTTGCTACAGCTACATAACCACTAACTGTCACTAATGTTCACAAGGCTACAGAAACCATACAGTCACTAATGTTGCTACAGCTACAGTAACCAACTACTGTCTCTACTGTTGCTCAGCTACAGTAACCCTAACTGTCACTAATGTTTCTAACAGCTACAGTAATCTCACTAACTGTCACTACTGTTGCTAACAGCGACAGTAAACCACTACTGTCACTAAATGTTGCTAGCTACAAGCTACAACATAACCACGTACTGTCACTACTGACTGTTGCTACCGCTACAGTAACCGCTAAACCATCAGTACTGTTCTACAGCTACCAAAATCACACCTGTTGCTACAGCAGACCGATTGCAACATCCCTCCAATGAAAAGCAGGGGATGTCACTAGCACGTAAAATACAAATACAATAAGTGTCAGGGGCCCGAGACTGTTCAGTTGCCTCCCACCCACATAAGGGGTTACCACAGACCCAATGCTGTCTTCAAGCTGGCCCTGGACAAGCATCAAAGCAGTACCAGACCACCGGGCTGTGGCTCGTACGTTGTTTGCGTGCAGTTCGGGCAGTAACACCATGATTAACGGCTTGATCCAACCATGCGGCCTGGTTCAAAGGACTGGGTCGTGGGGCGTTGACCCTCGGAACTCTCTCCAGGTAAACTTCAGGTAAACAGCTATAGTAAATCTACTACTGTTTCTACAGTCTACAGTAAACTACTACTGTTGCTACAGCTACAGTGCACTGTTGTCACCACAACTCTCACTAACAATTGTCATCACTTACTTTGACTACTAGTTAAAGCTAAAGTAACCACAACTGTCACTACCCTGTCCACTACCACTTTTACTACCACTGTCAATTGCCACTGCACTACCACTGTCCACCCACCACTGTCACAACCACGTGACCACTACTGCCATAGCTCAGTACTGTATACCATTCATGTACAACAGTAGCCAATAAATTGGTACCAACTACTGTCACACAATCTCACCACTACAGTCACGACTACTGTACAACCATACTGTCAACAACTAACTGCTACAGCTACAACTACTGTCCTTTCATGGTCAGTTAATTCCGTCAGTCCTCGGGTCACTGCCCTAAATACCAGACTAACCCTAAGACTGCTTATTCATGAACCACTTACCGCCAGACCAATAGGCCTACCTGCCAAGTGCTGAGCCTGGGTGGTGTCCATAGACAACTAAGTACTGACATCAACCACGGTCCGTCTTGGTGGAAGACCAGCTATAGTACAGAGCACACAACGTCCAGCCTGCTGATCAGCGTGGTCTGGCATTAACAACAGCCCACCTGCTGACCATCTGTGTTACTGATAAAAAGAACGGTCAGCAGCTAGACCAACTGTGGGTACACAAACGACTGTCCACGTTGCTGAACCAGCTGTGGTACTATTAGTACCACAGGTGGAAAGTTATGTTAGTACCGTACTAGCACAAGCAACGGTCCATCCTGTTGGTTCAGCTGCGGTACATATAAACAACGGCCCACTCTGTTGATCTAGCTGCGGTACATATAAACAACGGTCCACCCTGCTGATTCAGCTGCGGTGCACATAGACAACTTTCTACCCCTGGTGATCCAGCTGCGGTACTCACAAACAACGGTCCACCCTGTTGATCCAGCTGCGGTACTCAAACAACAGTCCACCATGTTGATCCAGCTACGGTACTCACAAACAACGGTCCACCCTGTTGAACCAGCTACGGTACTCACAAACAACGGTCCACTCTGTTGATCCAGCTACGGTACTCACAAACAACGGTCCACCCTGTTGATCCAGCTACGGTACTCACAAACAACAGTCCACCCTGTTGATCCCGCTACGGTTACTCACAAACAAAACGGACCAACCCCAGTTGAACCAGCTGCGTACTCACAAACAACGTCCACTCTGTTGATCCAGCTACGGTACTCACAAGCAACGGTCCACCCTGTTGAACCAGCTGCGGTACTCATAAACAACGGTCCACTCTGTTGATCCAGCTGCGGATACCTGGAGGTTACCTGGAGGTTATTCCAGGGATCAACGCCCCCGCGGCCCGGTCCATGAACAGCCCTCCCGAGATCAGGCCAGATCAATTAGGCTGTTACTGCTGGCCGCACGCAGTCCAACGTACGAGCCACAGCCCGGCTGATCCGGCACTGACTTTAGGTATCTGTCCAGCTCTCTCTTGAAGGCAGCCAGGGGCTTATTGGCAATTCCCCTAATGCTTGAGTGGAGGCTGTTGAACAGTTTATGAGGCCCGCGTACACTTATGGTGTTTTTTCCCTAGTGTACCATGGCGCCCCTACTTTTTATTGGGGCATTTTTGCATCGCCTGCCAAGTCTTTACTTTCAGTAGAGTGATTTCCTGTAGAGCAGATTTGGGACCTATTCCATCAAAGATTTTTCCAATTGTAGATTATGTATATCTCTCCCTCCTGCGTTCCAACCGAGTACAAGTCAAGTGCTTCCAAGCGTTTCCCAGTATTAAGTGCTTGACTAACATATACTGACAGTAAAAGATCTCTGTACACTCTCTAGATCTGCGATTTCACCTGCTTTTGAATGAGATGTTAAATGCACAGCATATTTTCAGACCTAGAGAGAACAAGTGATTTTGAAAAGTATCCATCATTTCATGGCATCTCTCGTTTTGAAAATTCTCATATCCATCCCTATCATTTTCTTTTGGCACGTGCGATCGTGCACTGTTTGTGATCCCTTGAAAGTGAGATCCCAGACATTACTACTCCCAGGTCCCTTACATTATTTTTTCCGCTCTAATTGTAAAATGGCCGGAGTCATTAGATCTACTCAGTTGTCTAGTTATTACCTCCTCCAGATTTCCATAACGGAGTAGTTGAATTTGTCCTACATTGAACATCCTATTGTTACCGTTGCCCACTTGAACAACTTTGTTTATATCTTCTTGAGGTTAACCGCGTCCTCAGGAGAGACAGCCTCATGCATATCCCTAGTATCATCCGCAAAGGATAATACGGTCTGTGGTGTATATCTCAGTCTATTGTCAGATAAGATGATAAGTAATAAGATGGGGGCGAGACTGTGCCTTGTGGAACAGAGATGCTGACGATTCACTAATGGCAGCCTCCGAATTAACATCTGTGCCACTACTCTTTGTGTCGATTTGTTATAAAAGTTGAAGATCCATCTCACTCACTTTCCCAGTTATTTCCTTTAGCACGTATATAACGGCTATTACGCCATGATCGCAATTTGTCAAATGCTTTTGTAAAGTCCTGTGTGTATTCCACACCTGCATTCTGATTATTTCTTTCCAGTGGCAATCCAAGCCCATGTCATAGTGATCCAATAGCTGTAAGAGGCAGAGCGACCTGCCCCTGAACCCCATGTTGCCCTGGATTGTGCAGATTTTGGGAATCCAGTTATTTGTGGCAGATCCTGCTTCTGGATGGAGCGCTTTTCAAGATTTTAATGATGTGGGACTCAGAGCTATGTTCTATAGTTCTTAGCTAATGCTTTCGCCACCTTTATGAGGGGGGCTATTTCCGTTGTTTTAAGTGACTTGTGGAATTTCACTCCATGCCAAGCGCCTCCTCCATAGTGTACTTATGGCAACGCGAGAGGGTTCTTGCCGTTCTTAATGACAACAGAGTTCCACGAGTCTGGGCCCGGGGCTGAGTTGCATCGGCATGTTGTCCAATGCTTTTTCGGTACTCACAACACAACGTCCACCCGTTGACCATGCGCAGTACTCACAAACAACGGTCCCACCCTGTTGAATCCCAGCTAAGGTACTCAACTAAAAAAAAACGGTCCACCCTGTTAACCAGTCTGCGGTACACACAAACAACGGTCTATACCCTGTTGATCCAGCCAGCGGTCACTCAACAACGTCCACCCTGTTTATCAGCTGCGTACTCACAAATAACAACGGTCTAACCCTGGAAATATAAAACACAAATGCATGTATAATGGTGATCCTTTATTGACAACTGTCCATTTTGTCGGTATTTTATACCATTATTTCCAACGTCTTACCCTGTTGCTCCACGCGGTACTCCAACAACGGTCCGCCCTTTATATCTAGCTGCGGGTACACACAAACACGGGTCACACGCTGGGTCCAACTGCGGTAACTCCACAAACAAACGATCCACCCTGCGCTGGACCAACTGTAGTGAATTAACTTCAAACAAAGATTTTCATTTTTTTTTGCTTATGCGGAAGAGGCTTCGGACTGTTGTAGCTGCTCAAGGTCTGTTTTGTTACTGCTGCTGTTGTTACTGCAGCTGCCTGATGGTTGCTACCAGCCTCACATGCATGCTGGGACCTAGCTTTTTGTGAAGGAAGGGGCGCGGCTGTTGCTGAGCTCTGCTACAAGTAACTGCTGTTGTTGCTGCTATTGTTGATGTTGCCAATGCTGTTGGTACGTTGCTATCTGCATCACATCCCTGCTTGGGAGCTGTTTTATAAAACCTGCTACCACACCCAGTTACCTACTCTCTACTACAACATCTATATTATTTTGCTGCTTCTAACATATTAAACTGCTGCGTACCACCACTTACTGTTATTACTGCTGCCACCCACTACTAATGTCCAGTCACTACTAATACTATAATTAATAATATTACTGCTACAAATAATACTAGTAATGATATTATCTGGTACTTCCTACTACTAACAGGTGTTGTTGCTAACTAAAGCTACTGCAAATATTACTGCGAGTGTTATCTGAAACATCCTGCTTCTATGACAGCTACTACCACAGGAGCTACAACTAGTATTACCTACCCGTGCCTCCTTCTACAACAAAAGGCAGCTAATAACTCCTAGGAAGTGGTAACAGAAATGCAGGCAGCAAGTAAATTATAGTCCAACTCAAACTGTTCTTGCTTGTTATTTCTTTACATTAAGAACCTTCATCACCCTCAGTTCTTGGAAGCAAAAATGTTTTCAGCTCTGAGCCATAAACAGTTACCAGAAGAAGTGCGTCATGCAACTTGTCATGCGTGTACCTTATGTCAGTCCTGTGGATGGACTGAGTTTAACCTGTAGAGAGATTCGGGGGTCAACCCCCCGCGGCCCGGTCTGAGACCAGCTCCTGGTGGACGCGCCTGATCAACCAGGCTGTTGCAGCTGGCTGCAACCCAACCAACTCCGAGCCAACCAAAGCCCCTGCTGATCATGAACTGACTTTAGTTGACTTGTCCAGTGCCACTTGTAGACCTGCCAGGGGTCCTGTTGGTAATCCCCCCGTATTTGTGCTGTGAGGCAGTTGAACAGTCTCGGCCCCCTTGACACTTTATGTATGTCTCTTAACGTGCTAGTGACACCCCTGCTTTTACATTGGGGGGGATGGTGCATCGTCTGCCAATCTTTTGCTTTCTAGTGAGTGATTTCGTGTGCAAGTTTGGTACTAGTCCCTCTAGGATTTTCCAGGGGTATATAATCCTGTATTCTCCCTCCAGCGTTCCAGGGAATACAGTTTAGAACCCTCAAGCGCTCCCAGAATTGAGGTGTTTTTATCTCTCCGTTATGCGCGTCACCGTGAAAGTTCTCTGTACAATTTCTAGGTCGGAATTTCACCTGCCTTGAAAGGTTCCTGTTAGAGTGCCAGCAATATTCCAGCCTAGATAGAACAAGTGACCTTGAAGAGTGTCAATCATGGGCTTGGGCCTCCCTAGTTTTTGAAGGTTCTCATTATCCCATCCTGTCATTTTTCTAGCAGATGCGATAGATACATTGTTATGGTCCTTGAAGGTGAGATCCTCCGACATAATCACTCCTAGGTCTTTGATCGTGTGTTCGCTCTATTTTGTGGCAAATTTGTTTTTGTACTCTGATGAAGATCTTCATTTCCTCATGTTTTAACCATATCTGAGTAATTGAAATTTCTCTTCGTTTGAAAGTTTCATATTGTTTTACTGCAGCCCACTGAAAGATTGTTGATGTCCGCCTGAGCCTTTCAGTGTCTGCAATGGAAGACACTGGCATGCAGATTTCGGGTGTCATCTGCAAAGGAAGACCCGGTGCTGTGGCTGACATCCTTGTCCTTATGTCGGATTTGAGGATGAGAACAAGAATGGGGAGCTATACTGTGCTTGTTGGACAGAGCATTTCACCGTAGCTGCCTCGGACTTTACTCTTTGACGACTACTCTCTGTTGTTCTGTTAGTGAGGACATTATAGATCCATCGACCGACGTTCCTGTTATTCCTTTAGCGCGCATTTGGCGCTATACGCCATGGTCCACACTTGTCGAAGGCTTTTTGCAAAGTCTGTATATATTACATCGCATTCTTTTGTCTTCAGTGCATTAGGACCTTGTCGTAGTGATCCAGTAGTTGAGACAGACAGGAGCGACCTGTTCCCTAAAACCCTGTTGCCCTGGGTTTGTAAACTGATGTTTCTAGATGGGTGGTGATCTTGCTTCTTAGGACATTTCAATGATTTTTATGATATGATGTTAGTGGCTATGTCGTTAATTCTTTTGCCCTGTTGCTTGTACTGCCCCCCTTTGTGGAGTGGGGCTATGTCTGTTGTTATTAGTAACTGAGGGACGACCCCCGAGTCCATGCTCCCTCTCCTTCTAGGATGGAAAAGTCTCGTGTAGGGCTTCTTGCAGTTCTTGATGACAAGAGGTTCCAAGAGTCCCTGGCCCTGGGGCAGAGTGCATGGCATGTCATATATCGCCTGTTCGAAGACATTTGGCGCATGCTAACATCGGATAGGCGTTTGTGTTAGTCAAATTTTGTGGCTCTCTCATTAAAAATTCATTTTGGTCTTCGACTCTCAGTCTGGTTAGCGGCTTGCTAAAAACTGAGTCCTATTGGACTTGAGTAGCTCACTCATTCCATGCTGTCATCTTGTAGGACCCCCTCTTTTTAAGTAGGGGCCCAATACTGGACGTTTTCTCGATTTTGATTTGGCATAGGAGAAGAAATACTTTTGGTTACTTTTCGATTTCATTCTGGCTATTTAGGTCTTCGCCCCGCGAGTACCTGACGACCTAAAGGTTCTATTAGTCTTAAGATCGATGCTTTAGCTATTTCTCTACTCAGTGTCTCCCTGCGCATATCAGATATTTGACCTCTTTTAAGCGATCTGTTATTCCGTTTCCGTCGCCTGTAAAGGGAGCGCCTGTCTCTTTACTATTTTAACATCACTCCTCCTTTATCTTAGAGAATAAGGCCTGGTGCATACATCGAGTGCCACCGAGTTAAATCTGTTCTAAGGCATAAGTTTGGGTCTGTGTTGCTTAAGTAAATCATCCCAGCTTATATCGGTTAGGACTTGTTTACTTGGTCCCACTTTATGTATTTTGTTATTGGAAAGTTGAATTTGGTGAATCTCCCCTCCGTGAATAGGTCCTCATTTGTCGGTCTGGGGCTCCAAGTCCTACATGTCTGAACCCTCAATTATGGTGTGATCGAGTATAATTGTTTTTGATATGGTGACATTTCTTATCAGAATTCATCATTGTTATGAAGATGAGGTCTAGTGTAATTCTCCAGTCTTGAAGGGGGCCACAATTTAGTGTTGATGGGGTGATGTAGAGAAATTGAGGAGATTTTGCAGAGATTTAAAAGAAGCTCGAGAGAGTGTGGTAGTTTTGGGGCAAGCAGAGCTGCCCTCCTGGTGTTATTACGCAAACAATATTATTTGGCTAATTCCTCCATTTTAGGTGCCTAAGTTGAAATCCCCCAGGAGCAAGATGTTGGGGCAGGAAGCTGGAAGATTTTCCAGACAGTGTCCAATTTTTAACACTTGTTTCCTGGAAATTGCTGGAGGTTGCATCCGCGGCTTGAGACTACCACAATGAACTAGGGTTTTGGTTCTCGACTTTACTGCTAAAACTTCCACTACGTCCATTTGAGGCATTAAGCAGTTCTGTGCAAACAAGTGACCTGCAATGTACAGGACCACCCCCCCCTTTTGTCCTGGTCACGTCTGTCACATCTGTATAAGTTTGTAACCTGGGATCCATACTTCGTTGTCCAAGTGAATCCTTTATGTGGTCCTCAGTGAAGCCGCGAACATTGCCTTTGCCTCTGCAAGCAGTCCACGGATGAAAGGATTTTGGTTGTTAAGTAGCTGCTTAGACCTGTAAATTTTGCCAGAAGATGTTACTCGACTGTGGTATTGTTGGTACTGGGGGGGATATTTTTTCCGCATTATATTCTGTATCTGTTGGTTTGGAGTGGAGGCCATCGACTGTGGTTCCACTCCAGGAATGACTGGATTTGTGTACATTTCGCCATTTCTCTGCCAGTTTTTTTTTTCCTTCCCTGGCTCAAAACCTCTCCCTCTTGAGTGGCTGTGGCTACCCAGGTTTTCCCATGGCCTGGATGTTTTGTATCTTTTTTCACCCTTTAATGGATGTCCTGGCAATTAAGTTATAGCACGTCTTTCTGTACTTGAAAGTAACATTTCAGAGGGTGGAAAAATCTTACAGGTAGGAGTTTGCATTTTCCTGTTTTCATATGGGCATGGCATTATTCTAGGGGTCATAGTTGCAATGTCCCATCTGTTTTTCCAGATTTTTCCCATGCCAGCAAAACCAAGTGCATAGTAATGTGCACAGGCTTGGTTTCCGCTTGCCTTGGGTTTCTGTGACTGTATTCCCTGTTGGTGCATGTTTCCCTGTCTTACTTCTATCCTCCCTAGCACCAACACCATGGAGCTCCCACCATGTGTTTTATTGGTAAGTATCCACACTATTGCTATGGAGTCCTTTGTTTTGCTATTCCTGGCGGTATTTCTATTTTGCAATATTCTAGTTTGCAATATGGGACCTAGAACAAATTATAAAGAAATTATTTTTGTAGTACCTTATTTTGTAAGCCATACCGAATATTTAAAAAATGGAGATGATTGTGGACGGTGAAACATTTTTTTTTATTTTTTTTTTAAGATATAATTACATATTCAAACGTTTTTCTTAATTATTGTTTCATGTTCATATTTCTTCATCATTGCAGCGATAGTGGTCGTTTGTTATATACTGTGTATTTTGGCAGGCTGAGCCATCTTCTTAATAATTTTGGTCACTCATTTAAAACTTCCTCCAAAAAATATTTTTATTTTTTGCTATTACAAAATTACTCCTTATATAAAAATGTTCAGTGTAAGAAACTACATAAATTATATCCAAAAATTAGGCGACTGGAAATTATAATAAGAAAAGAAAAAAAGATAACCGAGTTACATAAAAAAAATGTTCGACTTTATATATATCTCGACGTTGCAATCGCCTGTCATGTTCAGTCATAGAGGAAAGGAATGCTCGGTACTTTTTTTCTTTTTCAGATTTGAGAGTATGGAGTGTGTGGAGGACAATGAGTTGTGATGACGGTCACAACAACCTGTAGTATTTCTCAAAAACTGAAGAATAAAGTGATGTAAAGTTGACAACATTTCACACACTGCAGGAGAATCTCTGCAACAAAAATGCAGAGAAAATTATCAGTCAATGACATAAAAAATGACAACCATATTCATCTAGCCTTATTCATCGTTTTCTCAATAAACATGGCTTCACGTTCAATGAAACACTGCATATTTATTTTAGTTGCATAAATGTCAGCGACTGGAATGAAAGACTATAATGTCATTTCCGTAAGACCACTTGTAAAATAAGGTTTGCTAGGAAACAGGACAAGTGATTCCTGACGCCAGGTCTTAGTCATATATGACCCGCAGCTGGAGCTTTTGGTTATCTGGCCGAAGGTCTTTTTCTCACTGCTATACCGGTCCACCCCTTTAAAAAATTAAGGTTATCATTATAACCTATTAAGAAGACCCAGTGATATTTCATTCATCACTTTACATATATACGAACAGCAACACTGACCAGCAGTTGGCCCACAATGTTGAAAATCATATCACGATTTGCGCAAGATTTTATTACTGCAGAGCTATTTACCATCCAGTATGCAATATGAAACTCCTAGAGGAAAACCTGGTTCCCACAGCCCAACCAGTCCACAAACCATGTACAAAATCAAATTTGGTGACCACCTTGTACAAGAAGAGGCCATACAATAACCTTGTGGACTGTTTAACAGATGATGAACAGGTCCTTTTATTTTTTGTACATAATCACAGTTCGAGTCCCGTTTTCATATTGTCATAATCTTGTATGACAACTGGCCTAGCTATGAAATGCCATAAACACAATTACAAAGACAGATAGTATTTTCTATAACAAACGAGGTTATCAGTTGGCTCGCGTTAATATACGGTATATTAAGAATATATCACCAATGCTGTTTAGCTCATAATTCAATCACTTACTATACCTACTGTACACCATCTTCATTATGAAAAATTTTCTCACACCACCACACACAACACACACACACACACACACAACACACACACACACACACACACACACAACACACACACACACACAGTTAAGAGCGGGCCAGGAAGCTAGTCACGATCTCGACCCCTGCAACCACTATTAGGTGAGTACACACACACACACACACAAACACACCACACACACACAAACACACACACACACACACACACACACAAACACACACACATGACACACACAACCACACACATACACACTCACAACACACACACAGGATGTTCCAGGAGGGGAACCCAGAAAACAAGAGGCCACAATTGAAGTTGAAGACACAAATGAGTCAGAGAGGATATTAGGAAGTATTTCTTCCTTCTAAGAGTTGTAAGGCAGTGGAATAGCCTAGAAAATGACGTAGTGTAGGCAGGAACCATACAACAGTTTTAAGACGAGGTTGATTGATAAAGCTCAGGAGCGGGGAGAGAGAGGGCCCAGTAGCAACCGTGAAGAGGCGGGGCCAGGAGCTAAACTCGAACCCCCTGCAACCACCAATAGGTGACTAACAATAGGTGAGTACACACACACACTAGAGGCGGGGCCAGGAGCTAGGACTCGACCCCGCAACCACAAATAGTGAGTACAAATAGGTGAGTACTCTCTCTCTCTCTCTCTCTCTCTCAATCACTCGTCCTCTTCTCTCTCTCTCCGCTCTCCATACACACACAACACACACACACACACACACATACACATACAACACACACACCACTGCGTTTCTGTATTTGTGAACAGACATGACGGAAGGAAATAAAACTCCTAAGGTGTCCCCCTGTTTTGCAGATGACGTGAAGTTGATGAGAAAGAAGTTCAAAAGTCCCCGAACGAAGACCAGCAGAACTACCAAGGGATCTGGACAGGCTGCAGACCTGGTCCAGCAACAGGCTCCTGGAGTTCAATCCCACCAAGTGCAAGTCAAGAGGATTGGGGAAGGGCAAAGAAGACCGCAGAGTACGTCTAGGGGGCCAAAGACACAAACAACGACTCAAGGAAAAAGATCTTGGGGTGATATAACACCAGGTACATCTGAAGCGCACATCAACCAATAACTGCTGCAGCATATGGGTCGCCTGCAAACCTCAGAACAGTCAAGAATTAGAGAAAGTGCAAAGGTTTGCAACAAGACTAGTTCCAAAGAGTAAGGGGTAATGCCCTTCGAAGAAAGGTTAAGGGAACTCGGCCTGACGGCACTGGGGGACAGGAGGATTAGGGGAGACATGATAATGACATATAAGATACTGAGAGGAATTGACAGGGTGGACAAAGACAGAATTTTTCCAGAGATGGAACGAGAAATAAGGGATCACAATTCGAAGGTTAAAGATTCAGTTTGAGTAAAAGGGGAAATGTTAGAAAGTATTTCTTCAGTCATAGAGTTGTCAGGAAGTGGAATAGTCTGAAAAGTGACGTAGTGGAGGCAGGAACCATACATATTTTTTAATCGACTGTTAGGGGTCGCATCCTGGGGTACAAGATTGAAAGATCCCAAGGGAAATAAGACGTTTAATAATTTATTATGCACCCCATACCCATTCCTGTGGGCGGTAGTCAGAAGAGTACAGAGGTACATAATGGGTCCAGGGACTGGACCGCAAAGTTATGATAACTGAACTAGTTACAAAGGTAATGAACTCCAGGTAGATCTGGTCATAATCATGGCAAGTTACAGAGGTAATGAATCATCCTCACTCCTATACATGGTTAATTACAAAGTAATGAGCCAGTGACACGTCCACACCCGGTCACAATTGTAATGAGTTATAAATACAGATATTAAGTGGGTCATACACCCACACGAGTGCGCGCGCACACACACACACACACACACACACACGAGGGCGCGCACACAGACACATGGACACGAGCATACAAACGTGTACATACATACACACACACACACACATACACACACATGGTAATGCATTATTTACAGCTAGCAAAGTCAGGGTATTTCTCCAGAATGGTCTGCAATATACCACTGTGGATAAAATACTTTGCCATTTCTTGAACATTTCTGAGTGAGTTGTCTCTAAATTCATTAATTTTATCGCACTCCAGTACATAATGACGCAGGGTGTGACAATAGTCCATCTGGCAAAGTTTACATTTCGTTTGGTCTACATCTGGTGGTGGTGATTTAACCTGCCGAAGATACTTGTAACCCAGCCGGAGCCGGGCAGTAGTGACATCCAAGAGTCTGTTTATTTTGTTGGATGCGCCATAGACATGTGGCTCCTCCTGCATGATGGAATGATGATAGATGGACTGACTGGTGTCAATCTCCCTAAGTCTTAAGTCAATAAAATTCAATTGAAGTTCTTTTCGTATAATTGTTCTCAAACTGCTAACTGAAAACCCCAAGATTGTAATCTACTCCCTCTGTGAAAGCATACAGCTTAGCCAAATTTTATCAGTTCTATCATGAAATCTGAAGACCAATGTGAGATGGAATCCACAGCATGTACACTCTGACTCCACTATCCACAATTTTTACCATACCTGTGTCTGGCTTCTGACACAAGCATGCCACAATTTATACTTAATGAGTTGAGAGCATTTATGGATGACAGAGAATCAGTTACAATTAAAGTGTAAACCCTTAGATACATGGACGCATTTGGTGCAAGGAGTTGGCAAACAGTTCTGTTTGAAGGGTAGAGGCCCAGTTATTGATGCGTGCTCCAATTTCTTTATGAGAACCATCATTCTGTATGACAACAGCAGCACTACCAGCTGAAACCAGTGGACTGGGTGAACAAAACCCATCAACGTAAATAATTTGTGAAAGAGTGTTCTGTGTGACTAAGTTATCAATACAGCTTAAGGCATCATGCTTGGCTTCAAGACGAAGCTTTGGTTGTGATTTAAGAAGAGTTTTGGGGGAAATGGGGGAATGGTAGTTTGGAATGGGGTAATATTCCATGGAGCAGGGAAGTGCCTCTGTTGCCTAACTTGACATAGATCATGTAGCTGGTTCATGCGGAGGTCGGTTCCAGTTTTTTCGATTCACCTGGAAGGATGTTCACCAGTGCTGAGGAAAGTTTGGAGGGTTTCTGTGCAGGGGTTTGAATGGGCTAACCTAAGCATATAAGACAGACAGTCCTCGATGACGCATGCTTTCTTTGGTTATCCTGAGTGGCTAACCCTCCGAGATTAAATCCGAACAAATCTTATCTATTCTTTATCTTATAATGTTCTAGAGATGAGAGGAGTATTTTATTCGCTTGGGAAACTCTCTCTCTCTCTCTTGATGCGAGGTTTTTGTCATATAAAGACCCGCTCATTGGAACTTACTGGTCATGGGACCGAGACCTTTCCCTGACTTTCCGGTCCACATGAAATATTAACGTGTCACAATCATAAGGACTTATTATGTACCCTTTGTATTATATTTGATTTTCATACTACTGTCCATAGGGTGGGTGGGGTAATAATAATAATAATGCTATCAAGATCTGTATTGTTATATAAACTGAGATAAGATGACAGATGAGACAAGATAGGACAAATTTTTTCGGATTTTTTAACCCGGAGGGTTAGCCAACCAGGATAATCCAGTAGTCTGAAGTACCTTTTTACTGCTAGGTGAACAGGGGTAGTAGATGTAAGTAAACATACCAGTGCAGGAAGACCTGGACAAAAGTAACTGCAAAGTAATGAACCAAATCAAAGGCAAAGTGTGTTGGAGGGCTGTACCACCTTCAAGATGATCTTCTCTTACAAGCTGACAAGTAAAAAAATAAAGAGGCGCGCATCATGCCTAACTGACGTCTGACGCACACATAAACAGATTTTGTGTATATATCACACAGCAAGTTAGAGGCGGACATAGGAAGCTGGAGGTAAGCCCCGCAAACTTAAATATACATGTACGCACACAGTTATAGTTAGAGAATGACTCTTTACACGTATTCGAAAGTATCTGTGACACACCGCCCACAGGATTGGGGAAAGGGGTTTCATAATACATCAATTCAACTAACCATAATCAGTGTTAATCGACTGAATTTTAAGCGCAGCCCAGCAGTTACATCTCAACCCCCGGAAATTCAGCTAGGCAACTGCGTAGGAAACACGTAAAACCCGCAGGGCTAGCGAGTAGCGAGTTGATAAGGCCAGCCTAGGCCAACTTGTGCCTACCTTCTGTTGCAACCTTCTAGTTTCGACATAACTGCAGTAAGTGAAGTTTAAATCTTTGATTTAAATTATTATTTGTTATAGTTTGGCGCGGTAAAATTAGATGTAAAAAATTAGCAATGGGCTAAGTCATATTTGGGGTTGTGGCAACCTCTTTACTGCCGTAATTTTTGTGTAAACTTTCATGGGTAACTATAGAATAAGATTGATTAGATGAGATTACACTTTGAGAGTAAGAGTAGATAATATATATGTGAGAGCTAAGATGAAGTATTACTCGGGCTTGGTACAGTTTTATCAAGAAAGTATGCAGAAAAGGTCAAGAAAATTACTCTGAAAAAGACAGAGCAATGAACTTCAAAATATCAAAGGTTTGTTACCAGTCAGTATGAGCCACTCATGTTTACCTAGCATAATCATCTGAGTGGAGATCAGCTGAAGCCAGATAAGACAGTCACACTGAGAAAGCCACTGGGATACTTCCGTGACGACACTGACATTTCTCAATAGGTTATCCTTCCTGCTGCCTCACACGGAGGTCTCTAGCCACAAGCAAGGCTGCGCTCTCCCACTCTTCCTTCATTAATTGCACTCTGTGTATATGTTTGTATGATATGCATGTATGTATGTATGTATGTATGTATGTATGTATGTATGTATGTATGTATGTATGTACAGTGTATGAATTATAAGGTGCAATTAACACTTGTCAGTGTTTAAATAAAATCCACAAATATACCAAAAAAAAAAAAAACACGAATGTAGTTTGTATATATCGACATTCAGCTGAGATCTTCAGCAGGAGGTTCCTTGATGCTGGTGAGGGGCTCTTCATCTTGGAAATTGGAACACAGATCCAATTCCTGAATTAAGTCTGAATGCCTTCCATTCCCCCCTCCCCCACTGGTTTTGTATTGTGGAAAATAATGTATTTTCCAGAAAAAATACAGTGTATTTTTTATGTAAATTAGTGTAACATACTGTATTTAATAAAAATTTGTCATAAAAAAATGGGAAGCCTGCGCCTGCGCAGACGAGACTCGCCATGTTTGAACTGGTCAACACAAACGTTAGTGAATAATGGGAAGAATTTTCGTGCTCTAGAGGTAAAATTGGGCTGACACCTCTCAAATAGGAGGCGAAATTGTTGGATGTGCATTCCTGATAACTTGAGATTTTCGGGCAGGGACAAGCAGCTCCAGGAAACCTA
Source organism: Cherax quadricarinatus (assembly GCF_026875155.1). Taxonomy (NCBI): domain Eukaryota; kingdom Metazoa; phylum Arthropoda; class Malacostraca; order Decapoda; family Parastacidae; genus Cherax; species Cherax quadricarinatus. The sequence goes on along the minus strand of NC_069413.1, from coordinate 67,045,148 downwards.
GATAAGTCTGTTTATGTTAAAACTCGGGCCCAATGTTATTTCATGATGAAGGGGTTTTCTAGATGAAAACCCCCTTTAATCCCCGTCAAATTGGGGTGAGTGAATTTTAAAGGTTTATATTCTCTTCTGTTATGAAAAATTGTTTATTATAATCGTTTTTAATTTTAATTACAGCCCCCAAAAATTTTATATTTTCCAAAATTTCCCTGGTAATACAATTTCTTTTGTAATTAATAGGTCTAAAGAGGCCTGAGCTTGCTCATCTGAGCTCAAAAGTTGCCACCCCCCGACCCCCTTTTGAGGGGGGGGTAGTGGCAGACCAGGGCCTAGCTTCCCCTAGGGCCCCCGTAGGGGGGGAATGTGGCTGGCCGGGGGACACTTGGCCCCCAAAGAGAGGAGGTATTGTACCTCCTCCCATGGGAGATTTAAGTCTCGGACACCCCCCAGAAATAGGGACCCAAAGGGCCCGGGTCACCACTATTTTGGAAAAAGACCCTGGCCGGGAAAATCCCGGCAAAAAAAAAAAAAAATAGGTCTAGAGAAACTTGTGGTATGACGGTTGTGGGTATCGAAGGGGGGACATTTTTGCGACCTGGGTGCCCCAAATTCTACTCGTCTATGTAACCGAAAATTAATTATCTTATCATTTACTTTTAAATGTACAAAATGAGTTTACATTCGATAAATGAAATTTCCAATGTTAATCCTACTGTTTAGCTTTCCCCATAATACTAATACAAACTACTCTTCTACTACTCTTTATACTACTACTATCTACTAATAAAAATACAAATAAATAAAAATAATCACAGGTACATTTGAGAATGGCATGTTTTATATACAACTTCCTTATTTTTTGCTAAATTTGAGGATAAGATAAGTCATTGTTCAGGAAACTATTAAGGGCATAACAAAGTACGAGATTCTTACTTATTTTATTTAATTTTTTCTTGATGCCTCTAATAATCAGGTAACTAATTTCAGTACTTAATTAAAAGCGTAGGATCAATTTGTTGTGGTTGAAGTTTATGTTTTGAAAATTTAGATGATTTTTCTTGCCTTTAACTACGTGATAGTTTGTGCTCAACCAATCGTTTCTTCGGGTTCCATTTCTGCCTTTGTAGACCCCAAGGGTTTTGCAGTGGTGCTTTTAAAAAACCTCTGATGTTTCCCGGGCAGGGATTTTTGGGGTTTTTAGAAAATTCATTAATTTTTTGGGGGGAATTAGAAGACTTTTTTTTTTTGTGTTTTGAAAGGTTTTTTGACTCCCCCTTTGGTGGGGGGTTGAACCACATGGTGTTGGGGTTTTACGCTATTTGACAATGCAAAACGTTTTTTTTGCTTTTATCAATCCACCGTAATAACCTATATATACCACGGTTCGTAAAAGGAACAAGCACATTTTCCTAAACTAGTCATCTTAACCCGGGGAGTTTTCACATATTACCTCACTGACAACAACGTGAGAAATTCTCAGTTGTTAAAGGCAATAAATTAAAACCTTTTAATAAACTGCATATGTTTACCCAAAATTTAAAAATCAATAAAGGGCCCTGGGGCCCCAGAAACAAGTAGCTGAATGCGCCCTTTCCCGGGTGGAGGGGGCACGAGCTTTGGTACCTACTTGCATTGCTCGATAAATATAAATTTCTCATAAAACATTTCCTAAATTTCAACATAATGATCCACGCTCAAAACACCGCGTTTCCTAAAACCTCTAAAATTTAAATCGATTTAACAAAAATAAAAGATTAGGTTTATTTAAAGAGCTAAACCTGTGGGTCATTCTTACGCCCCATACTCATTTTTTGGGGCGGTAGTGAAACAGTTTAAAAGGAGCAAATGGCAATAATTTCGAATCCCTATCTAGTGTAGTCAATTTTAATTTATAATTATTTATAAAAAATTTAATAATTTTATTTTTTTATAAATATTTTTTTTTAAATTTAATTTTATAAATATTTTTTAAATATATAATTATATTTTTTATATTTATATATATATATATTATATTATATATTTTTTATATATTATATATTTTTAAATATTATATTATTTAATATATTATATATATATATAAAATATTTTCAATAAAAAAAAAGGCTGAAAAAAATAGACCATGGGAATCACGGAAAGGGGCAGAACAAGAACTTTCTGTTTGAAATAACAGTAAAGTATTTTTTAGAATTAAAAATTTACGTTTTAATTTTAAGAGGTACCTCCCAAAATTTAATTTTTCCTCAGGTTTGCTTAACCTGACTGGACAAGGTTTATTTCTACTTTTTATTGTTTTTTACATATGTTTTTACTTTTATATCCCCTCTCGTACTTTTTTCTGGCCTTTTTTTTTAATAATTGGTAAAAAGACGGTCTTAAAACCCGAAATTCTTTAATTTTGTTTTTTCCCCCGGAGTAAATTTTTAAATTTGTTGATTGGAATTTTTTTTTAAAAAGGTGTGTAGTTTTTAGAGACAACTTTTTATAAAAGACGGTTGAAGACGGGTGCTAACTGGTTAGCAAATGCAAGGTTATCACGGCTTCATAAAGGATTGCCCATTATCAGGCGGGGGACAGGAACCCGCAAAAAAAAAAAAAGCAATGTTTTCTCAAAAAAATTATGTTAAAATTAGAATAGACAAAGGTAGTAGTTTTAGCGGCGGGATAAAATTGTTTGTGTAATTGCGAGGGGGCATCTACTAGTGACTTACACTACTTTGCGGGATAAACATAGCTCCAAAATCAGGAATTGGTAAGTTGGAAGAAGCTTTTAAATGGTTAATGCCCCGTTAAAAACTGAGCACAGTCAAGCATGATACGGAGTCAAAATTAAAATTGGTGATATCTCCTTTTTCCCCGTAAGAACCCTTTTTTGATCACAGTCAGAGTTTCATCTTTAAGTGGCCTTTTGTTTTATGATGCCTTAGCCGTAGATATTCCTCTACAAATTTTCGTATGTTTGTGGCTGTGTCTACTAATTCACTGGTGCAACTGGTACTGCCGTTGCGTCATATCCGGGGAACAAGCAGATCTTTTGATGAAATGTTTTGGGTTCCTCAGATATGGAAAATCGTTTTTTTATTTGAAAAAAACTGAGTTGAAATATCGTTTAAGAAAAAAAGTACTTTGTCTGACTTTTTGGGTTATCCCCAGGTTTTCTCACATATGATGCTATGTTTGATAAAACCTTTGTAATGATTTGGTTACCAGTAAATTATAAGTAAAGCCCTAATAGATTGGGGTGAGTTTCCCCCGTCGGGAAATGAGATAGATGTTACCTCAATCCTACAATATGCGCCCAGATAAACGTATAATAATGGTTTTATAAACCCCCGCCTCTCCATGCCTGCCATCACATATAATATTGCCCTTGCTGTTATTATTCGAAGTGGTATATAAAGCTCAATTGCGTACTGAATTGACTCGGTTTTGTCCTATACCCGGGGGGGGTTTGGGGGTCAACCCCCTCGGGCCCCGGGCCGTGATAGGCCTCGAGTAGATGGGGCCTGTCAACCGGTGTTACTCTGGCCGCACGTAAACCCACGTACGAAAACCCAGTATATTATCATGTATCTTTCTTTCCCCTTTCCCCGGGGTACAAATCAGGGACTTCAACCGTTCCCATAATTTAGGGGCTTTATTTACTTTTACGTGCCCTGAAGGTTTTCTGAATATTTTTAAGGGCTGAAATTTCGCCGCCTGAAAGGGGCCCCTTAGTGTACAGCAAAAGAGGAACAAACAATTTGAAGAGATTTTCATGTGTTGCCATCCTGTTTTAAAAGGGTTTTCATTATCCATTCTATCTTTTCTGCGATGTGGGAACGTGTGGTCTTTGAAAGTGAGATTTTCTGACATTATCACCCCCCTTCCTTCAATTTTTTTTCGCCTATTGTTGTTGGGGAAATTTTTTTTATATTCTGAACAGATTTTATTTCCCTTTGGGTTTTTTCCCGAGTAATTGAAATTTTTCTTCACTGAATTTCTCTGTTTACTGCAGCCCATTTAAAGATTTGGGTTTATGTCTGCTTGGTATTTACAGTCTTTGATGGGATCTGCGAGCAAATTCGGGTATCATCAGAAAGGAGGACACGGTATGTGTGTTCATCCTTGTCAGATTGAGGGAAGAACAGGAGAGGTGGGGTACTGTACCTTGTGGAACAAGGCCTGGGCACGGACCGGGCCCGGGGGGCGTTGCCCCCGGAACTTCTCCAGGTAAAATCCAGGTAAACAGCTTTTCAATGTAGCCGCCTCTGACTTTCCTTTTTTACATACTAATTTCTTTTTGTGTTCATTTGTCAGGAAGTTCTAGATCCCAAACTACCCATTTTCCTGTTATTCCTTTTCACGCATTCTGTGTGCTATTTCTCATGATCGTACTTGTCGAGGTTCTGCAAGGGTTTTGTAGAGTACCTCATTTTTTTTGTCTTTCCCGGTATCCAAGACCCTATCACGTGGTCCGTAGTTGGAAGGCAGGGGCGACCTGCTTAAAACCCCTGTTTCCGGTTTTTGGGAAATCTGGGTATTTAAGTGGTGGCGATCTTGCTTCTTTTTGAACCCTTCAAAAATTTTTATGTGTGAGACGTTAAAATCCCCTCTGCAATTCTTTGCAATTTCTTTTCTGCTGTATTTTTGGGGGTGGGCTATGTTTGTTATTTTTAGTGAGTATGGTGACCCCAGTGTTCATGCTCCCTCTCCATAGAATATTTAAGAAAAGGGGTTTTTGCAAATTTTTGATGAACACGGGTTCCCTGAGTCTGGGGCTGAGGAGGTGCTGGGCCTTCATTTAATGCTTTTACAAATTCCTGAAAACCCAATGAAAATTCATCTTACACATCAACATCGGGTGAATGGTGGTACGTCTTGCGACGAAACTCGGAACTATTGAAAGGATTCATGAAACCCCTAATGATGATGGAAACCCTTTTATAAAAACAAGATCCTAAACGGGGGGGTGTTAGATAAACTGGGTTTCTCTTCCTTTAACCCTTTTAAATATCACGGGGCAGGGCAAAACCCCACAATGCCAAAGTACTTTTCTTAATAAAAAATGCGGGGCTCAATCCCCCCCCCCCCCCACCCTCATAAATATGTTTTGATTTCAAATTGCATTTTTAGAATACCCCTTTGTCTAGACCTTATCTTTTCTGTAATATATATATATATATATATATATATATATATATATATATATATTATATATATATATATATATATATATATATATATATATATATATTTTATTATTATTTTATTATCACACCGGCCGATTCCCACCAAGGCAGGGTGGCCCGAAAAAGAAAAACTTTCACCATCATTCACTCCATCACTGTCTTGCCAGAAGGGTGCTTTACACTACAGTTTTTAAACTGCAACATTAACACCCCTCCTTCAGAGTGCAGGCACTGTACTTCCCATCTCCAGGACTCAAGTCCGGCCTGCCGGTTTCCCTGAATCAGTTCATAAATGTTACTTTGCTCACACTCCAACAGCACGTCAAGTATTAAAAACCATTTGTCTCCATTCACTCCTATCAAACACGCTCACGCATGCCTGCTGGAAGTCCAAGCCCCTCGCACACAAAACCTCCTTTCAGCTTTGTTTCGCTTAGGGCCAGGACATCCAACTTCTTTTCATTCATAACATCAGCAATCATCTGTTTCTTGTCATCCGCACTACATCCACGCACATTTAAGCAACCCAGTTTTATAAAGTTTTTCTTCTTCTCTTTTTTAGTAATTGTATACAGGAGAAGGGGTTACTAGCCCATTGCTCCCGGCATTTTAGTCGCCTCATACGACACGCATGGCTTACGGAGGAAAGATTCTTTTCCACTTCCCCATGGACAATAGAAGAAATAAAAAAGAACAAGAGCTATTTAGAAAAAGGAGAAAAACCTAGATGTATGTATATATATATATGCATGTGCGTGTCTGTGAAGTGTGACCAAAGTGTAAGTAGGAGTAGCAAGATATCCCTGTTATCTTTATCTTAGCGTGTTTATGAGACAGAAAAAGAAACCAGCAATCCTACCATCATGCAAAACAGTTACAGGTTTTTGTTTCACAGTCATCTGGCAGGACGGTAGTACTTCCCTGGGTGGTTGCTGTCTACCAACCTACTACCTATATATATATATATATATATATATATATATATATATATATATATATATATAATATAATATATATATATATATATATATATATATATTTTATATATATATATATATTATATGCATAAAGAGAGCAAATGAGAGAGTGGGTGAGATGTTATCAACAAATTTTGTTGAAAATAAGAAAAGTTTTGGGAGTGAGAATTAACAAGTTAAGGAAGCCTAGAAAACAAATGGATTTGTCAGTTAAAAACAGGAGAGGAGAGTTATTAAATGGAGAGTTCGAGTTATTGGGAAGATGGAGGGAATATTTTGAGGAATTGTTGAATGTTGATGAAGACAGGGAAGCTGTGATTTCGTGTATAGGGCAAGGAGGAATAACATCTTGTAGGAGTGAGGAAGAGCCAGTTGTGAGTGTGGGGGTAGTTCGTGAGGCAGTAGGTAAAATGAAAGGGGGTAAGGCAGCTGGGATTGATGGCATAAAGATAGAAATGTTAAAAGCAGGGATTGATGGCATAAAGATAGAAATGTTAAAAGCAGGTGGGGATATAGTTTTGGAGTCGTTGGTGCTATTATTTAATAAATGTATGGAAGAGGGTAAGGTACCTAGGGATTGACAGAGAGCATGCATAGTTCCTTTGTATAAAGGCAAAGGGGACAAAAGAGAGTGCAAAAATTATAGGGGGATAAGTCTGTTGAGTATACCTGGTAAAGTGTATGGTAGAGTTATTATTGAAAGAATTAAGATTAAGACGGAGAATAGGATAACAGATGAACAAGGAGGCTTTAGGAAAGGTAGGGGGTGTGTGGACCAGGTGTTTACAGTGAAACATATAAGTGAACAGTATTTAGATAAGGCTAAAGAGGTTTTTGTGGCATTTATGGATTTGGAAAAGGCGTATGACAGGGTGGATAGGGGAGCAATGTGGCAGATGTTGCAGATGTATGGTATAGGAGGTAGGTTACTGAAAGCAATGAAGAGTTTTTACGAGGATAGTGAGGCTCAAGTTAAAGTATGTAGGAAAGAGGGAGATTATTTCCCAGTAAAAGTAGGCCTTAGACAAGGATGTGTGATGTCACCGTGGTTGTTCAATATATTTATAGATGGGGTTGTAAGAGAAGTAAATGCGAGGGTCTTGGCAAGAGGTGAAGAGTTAAAAGATAAAGAATCACACATAAAGTGGGAGTTGTCACAGTTGCTCTTTGCTGATGACACTGTGCTCTTGGGAGATTCTGAAGAGAAGTTGCAGAGGCTGGTGGATGAATTTGGTAGGGTATGTAAAAGAAGAAAATTGAAAGTGAATACAGGAAAGAGTAAGGTTATGAGGATAACAAAAAGATTAGGTGATGAAAGATTGGATATCAGATTGGAGGGAGAGAGTATGGAGGAGGTGAATGTATTCAGATATTTGGGAGTGGACGTGTCAGCAGATGGGTCTATGAAAGATGAAGTGAGTCATAGAATTGATAAGGGGAAAAGGGTGAGCGGTGCACTTAGGAGTCTGTGGAGACAAAGAACTTTGTCCTCAGAAACAAAGAGGGGAATGTATGAGAGTATAGTTTTACCAATGCTCCTGTATGGGTGTGAAGCATGGGTGATGATATCATGTGGGGTTCGAACACGTGGATAGGATAAAGTAATACTCACGTAGGCTGGAAGTACATATAATTATAACGGTAAGTATGGAAGAGCCAAACAGCCGTGACCTGCCTCCTTGCTCACTCTCGTATAACTGCCCGCCCACAGTACCCATATGTGAGGGGGTCTTTGAAATACTGCTGTGGTCAGCGGCAAGACAGTGACTCAGGCAGAGACGGTTGGTAGTGAGTCATCTACTGGTACACTGGTTACTGGTAACTGGTTACTACTACTGAGAGCTCGGCGACGCTTCTCAGTAGTAGTAACCAGTTACCAGTAACCAGTGTACCAGTAGATGACTCACTACCAACCGTCTCTGCCTGAGTCACTGTCTTGCCGCTGACCACAGCAGTATTTCAAAGACCCCCTCACATATGGGTACTGTGGGCGGGCAGTTATACAAGAGTGAGCAAGGAGGCAGGTCACGGCTGTTTGGCTCTTCCATACTTACCGTTATAATTATACGTACTTCCAGCCTACGTGAGTATTACTTTACCCTATCCACGTGTTCGAACCCCACATGATAAATGGTGGCAGCGGTGGGATTGAACTCTTGGATAGTCAAGGTCCATCTGGCTAACCTTCCAGTAGGTTGTTTGTTCTGGAATAAAGGTATCAGTGGAGCATGGTCTGTCAAGACATGAACAGAGTACTGATAAATAATGTCTCGGAAGTGCTTTAAAGACCATACTATTGCTAAAGCTTCTTGCTCAGTTACTGTATAATTACGTTCAGCCTTTGTAAAGACTCGGCTAGCAAATGCAACTGTGTTGTACTTGCCATCAGTCTTCTGAGCTAGTACGGCACCTATGCCAATGGAACTAGCATCAGTTGTCAGATAGAAGGGCTTAGAAAAATCTGGAAATTTCAAAATTGGAGCAGATGTTAGCTTTTCTTTTAGAGTTTGGAATGCTCTTTCTTGACGGAAGGTCCAAACAAAAGGAGCATCTTTCTTAAGCAACTCAGTTAGAGGAGCAGCTATGGAAGAAAAATTGGCAATGAAAGATCTATAAAACCTGCTAAGCCCACAAAGGATCTTACGGCATCACCAGTTTTGGGAGTTGGAAAATTAAGTACTGCAGTTACTTTACTTTGGTCAGTCGTAACCCCTCTAGGAGTGACTACGTGACCAAGAAACTTAATTTCTGATCTGAAAAATTGACATTTAGACAGTTTGATCTTTAAATTGGCTTCTTCAAGCTTACCAAGTACTACATCAAGTCTTTTCAAGTGTGTATCCACGTCTTTAGACATGATGATTACGTCATCTAAGTACACCATAAGTGCATTACCTATGAGACTTCTAAAGATATTAGTCATGAGCCTTGAGAACGTGATAGGGGAGGATCGTAATCCAAACGCCATATGGAGGAAGTGATAATGACCTGTAGGAGTGGAGAATACAGTTAGCTCTTGGCTGTCCTCATGAAGAGGGACTTGCCAAAACCCTTGTAACAAATCCAGGGTTGAAAAGACTTTGTTATCTCCGATGTTACGTAAAAGATCACCCAGTACAGGAAGTGGGAAGCGATCTGGAATAGTTTTCGCGTTTAACTTCCTAAAGTCAATCACTGGGCGCCAAGTACCATCCTTCTTAGGTACTAGGATCAAGGGTGCATTCCAAGGTGAATTGCTAGGTGCAATAACTCCATCATCAAGCATTTGATTGATCAATTCTTCTGCGACAGCAACTTGTGAATGAGGCATTCTGTACGCAGGTATGTAGATAGGTCTAGTACCAGGTTCAAGTGGAATACGATGGGACAATAAGTTTGTTATACCCATCTTCTCACCTGGTAAGGCAATGGCTTTACGACGTTTGTTCAACGGAGTCAACAAACGCTTGACTTCATCTGGGAAGTCAGTGGGAGCTAAGTCTTTCTCCTCAACTGGTGGAACAGATTGATCCAGTGAAGTGGATGAGGTCTCCCCGGCCGAGCTCTCAGTAGTAGTACCAGTTACCAGTAACCAGTGTACCAGTAGATGACTCACTACCAACCATCTCTGCGTGAATCACTGTCTGTATTCATATTGTTGCTGCACTAGCAGTATTCAAACACCCCCTCACATATGGGTGCTGGGGTTAGTTAGTCTGACGAGAGTGAGCAAGGAGGCAGGTCACGCCTGTTTGGCTCTTCCATACTACCGTTATAATTATATGTACTACCAGCCTACGTGAGTATTACTTTACCCTATCCACGTGTTCGAACCCCACATGATAATGAATGTTGCAGCGAGGAGAAGGCTGGAGGCAGTGGAGATGTCATGTCTGAGGGCAATGTGTGGCGTGAATATAATACAGAGAATTTGTAGTGTGGAAGTTAGGAGGAGGTGTGGGATTGCCAAAACTGTTGTCCAGAGGGCTGAGGAAGGGTTGTTGAGGTGGTTCGGACATGTAGAGAGAATGGAGCGAAACAGAATGACTTCAAGAGTATATCAGTCTGTAGTGGAAGGAAGGCGGGGTAGGGGTCGGCCTAGGAAGGGTTGGAGGGAGAGGGTAAAGGAGGTTTTGTGTGCAAGGGGCTTGGACTTCCAGCGGGCATGCGTGAGCGTGTTTGATAGGAGTGAATGGAGACAAATGTTTTTTAATAGTTGACGTGCCGTTGGAGTGTGAGCAAAGTAACATTTATGAAGGGATTCAAGGAAACCGGCAGATCGGACTTGAGTCCTGGAGATGGGAAGTACAGTGCCTGCACTCTGAAGGAGGGGTGTTAATGTTACAGTTTTAAAAACTGTAGTGTAAAGCACCCTTCTGGCAAGACAGTGATGGAGTGAATGATGGTGAAAGTTTTTCTTTTTCGGGCCACCCTGCCTTGGTGGGAATCAGCCAGTGTGATAATAAAAAATAATAATAATAATATGTGTGTGTGTGTGTGTGTGTGTGTGTGTGTGTGTGTGTGTGTGTGTGTGTATGTGTGTGTGTGTGTGTGTGTTGTACTCACCTATTTGTACTCACCTATTTGTGGTTGCAGGGTCGAGTCATAGCTCCTGGCCCCGCCTCTTCACTGATTGCTACTAGGTCCTCTCTCTCCCTGCTCCATGAGCTTTATCATACCTCGCCTTAAAACTATGTATGGTTACCGCCTCCACTACTTCACTTTCTAGGCTATTCCACGGCCTGACAACTCTATGACTGAAGAAATACTTCCTAACATCCCTTTGATTCATCTGAGTCTTCAAATTCCAATTGTGACCTCTTGTGTCTGTGTCCCATCTCTGGAACATCCCGTCTTTGTCCACATCGTCTATTCTGCGCAGTATTTTGTCGTTATCATGTCTCCCCTGACCCTCCTGTCCTCCAGTGTCGTCAGGCCGATTTCCCTCAACCTTTCTTCGTAGGACAATCCCCGTAGCTCTGGGACTAGTCTTGTTGCAAACCTTTGCACTTTCTCTAATTTCTTGACGTGCTTGACTAGGTGTGGATTCCAAACTGGTGCTGCATACTCCAGTATGGGCCTGACGTAAATGGTATACAGTCTTGAACGAATCCTTACTGAGGTATCGGAACGCTATCCGTAGGTTTGCCAGGCGCCTGTATGCTGCAGCAGTTATCTGATTGATGTGCGCCTCAGGAGATATGCTCGGTGTTATACTCACCCCCAGATCTTTTTCCTTGAGTGAGGTTTGCAGACTTTGGCCATCTAAACTATAGTGTGTCTGCGGTCTTCTTTGCCCTTCCCCAATCTTCATGACTTTGCATTTGGCGGGGTTAAACTCAAGGAGCCAGTTGCTGGACCAGGCTTGTAGCCTGTCCAGGTCTCTTTGTAGTCCTGCCTGATCCTCATCCGATTTGATTCTTCTCATTAACTTCACATCGTCCGCAAACAAGGACACTTCTGAGTCTATCCCTTCCGTTATGTCATTCACATATACCAAGAACAGCACAGGTCCTAGGACTGACCCCTGTGGAACCCCGCTTGTCACAGGGGCCCACTTTGACACCTCATCACGTACCATGACTCGTTGTTGCCTCCCTGTAAGGTATTCTCTTATCCATTGCAGTGCCTTTCCTGTTATGTGTGCCTGATCCTCTAGCTTTTGCAGTAACCTCTTGTGAGGAACTGTGTCGAAGGCCTTCTTGCAGTCCAAAAAAAATGCAGTCGATCCACCCCTCTCTCTCTTGTCTTACTTCTGTCACCTTGTCATAAAACTCTAAAAAGTTTGTGACACAGGATTTTCCCTCCCTGAAACCATGCTGGTTGTCAATTATACACTTGTTTCTTTCCAGGTGCTCCACCACTCTCCTCCTGATGATCTTCTCCATGACCTGTGTGTGTGTGTGTGTGTGTGTATGTGTGTGTGTGTGTGTGTGTGTGTGTGTGTGTGTGTGTGTGTGTGTGTGTGTGTGTGTGTGTGTGTTGTGTGTGTGTGTGTGTGTGTTCGTGCCGAATAGGTAAATCTGGTCAGTTAGCAAGAACTCATTTAAAATTAAGTCCTTTCTAAAATTTTCTCTTATACGTTTAAAGATATATATATAATATATATATTATATATATATATATATATATATATATATATGTGCAAGGAATTCGCGAGAGCATGCGAAATATACACAAACACTGATCTCTGGCTGAAGGAGACTCGAACCTACGAACCTTAGGACAAGGTACGCAGTGCTTTACCAATCTACCCACACTGGACCAATACCTTGGCGTGTAGCATGAGCTACACGTTTGATCCAAGGACAAACGTGTAGCTCATGCTACACGCCAAGGTATTGGTCCAGTGTGGGTAGATTGGTAAAGCACTGCGTACCTTGTCCTAAGGTTCGTAGGTTCGAGTCTCCTTCAGCCAGAGATCAGTGTTTATATATATATATATATATATATATATATATATATATATATATATATATTAATATAAAATTTAATTATTTGGTATACATTTGGTGGTGGTGATTTAACTTCCCAAAGATACACTGGGGTATGCTATAACAATTCTAATTGGTTCTAGAACCTTGTTCGTTATAGCGATCGTTCGTTATAGTACTCGTTCGTTATAGCGTTCATTCGTTATAGTGCTCGTTCGTTATAGCGCTCGTTCGTTATAGGGGTAATCTGTTCCAGGCCCCCAAATACAACCACTTAACAATGAAAAATATAATATAAATTGTAAAAAAAATGCGTAAATGTGCATTTAAACTCCTGAAATAAAGTATATCATTAACACGTAATAAAAATAAAAATTGGCACAAAAAAAATAAAAAATACTGTTCTTTATTCTATTTAAAGGAGGAGAGAATTATTGAGAAGAGTTGGATAGAGGAGTCATCCTCCCAAGTCCTCTGTAGTAACTCCTATACACGAATTGCTTTTATCTTTATTAACTTTTTAATATTTTCAGTTGTATGAGGAAAACCGTTTGTTATGTAAATATTCGTTATATAAACCTTCTGTTATAGCAAACCGTGGCCACTGTAGTTGTATCCCAGCCGGAGCTGAGCTGTAAGGACATCCAAGACTTGTCTGCTTATTTTGTTGGATGCACCGTAGACATGTGCCTCCTCGTGTATGATAGAATAATGAATGATGGTGTCTTAGGTCAATAAAGTTCAGTTGAAGTTCTTTTCGTATTATTGTTCTCAAACTGCTGACAGCCCAAAATTTTATTCTACGTCCTCTTTGAAAACATTTAACTTAGAGTAGAGAGAGAAGAGAGCCCGAGCCTTTAGCTCATAAGACTGTCATTCCCATTTGCCTCATTGGGGCGGGGATGGCAGACCAGAGAGGCCTAGCTTGTGGCTAGGCCTTGGGACAGTTGGTCCCAAAGATGAGGAGGTACTTGTGCCTCCTCCCATGGGAGACTTAGGTCTCAGACACTCCCTAAAGAGGGAGCCAAGGCCGGGCCACCACTTGGAAAAGGCCCGGGCCGGGAGAATACCGGCGAATCTTTAAGAAGAAGATTTAACTTAGCCCATTCATCAGTTCTGTCATGCATCTGAAGACAAATGTGAGATGGAATCCACAGGTCTACTCCGACTCAATTGTCCGTCTTTTTTTTTTTTACAACATTGTCAATGAGAAGGTACATCTATCACTGTAAGAAGAATTTTTGTTAAAGTCCAATTTTTAGAGGAGTTGGGGCCTTTCCATTTCAATATCTACCTATAAATACTGAAATGCCTTTTGTCTGTTATTAGCAAATTGCTAGTTTTGTTATTTGCCTTTTTTAAGTTATAATATATCTAATGTTAAATGTTATTATAAATACATTCATGAAGGGGAGGTGGCACTAAATTCGTAGGGGCCATACATGGTCTGGGAGAAAGGGAGGCAATCATGTTCGATCCAAGGTAGGGGAGGAGAGATTCAATTTTTTGGATTAAGAACATATCACCAGCATCAATGAACTTCACCCGAAGTTACCAAAAGTACGTAAAACTCCTGCGTGTGACTGGAGTGATGCTTGACACAGTGTAGATTACAAGTTTGTTTATATCCGACACTGTCAGGCAGGTTGGTAGCCCTACAATAAGACATCTCATTCTTTTATATATAGATGCTTGTAACGATCCTGATTAAATAAATTAAGAAGTTGATTGCTATGCATTAGTAAATAGAGTGGTCATTTATTGCACAACCTTAATATAAGAGAGACGAAAAAATGAATATGGGAGAGCAAGGGGTGCCAACCTTCTCTCTCCCACAAGAAGGTACAAGTGGTTAACATATTTTAGTGATTTACTACAAAAACTACAAACTGTTTCTATAAATATATTATGTTATATGGCTTGCAAGCATCAGAGACTTGTTGTGTGCATGGTTACATCAAGAAGAGTGTATCATTCCATGAGAAACATGAGTATAGAGCGTGTGAAGTGGTGGGAGGAGCAGGTACAGCTGGTGTCCTCTCACACGCCCGTCACTCACACACAAGTCACCGCTAAATTTGAACCTTCCAAGTTCGCTCGACGTTCATCCCTCGATGTTGAACAGCAAATCAATAAAGTATGGGAAGCCAAATGTGCGCAGAACCCTCGCTTATATAATGGAGATAAGTTTCGACTGGCAGGATGGAACAATGAAGAAGGGAAGTGGGTGTTACATATAGGTCTGACCTGCTACAAGGACCTCTGTGGTACCAACCTGGCTCAAAATTATCGATGGATTCAGGAAAAGGGTACTAAGGACTTCGGAAATATGCAAGCCTACATGTCAGATCCAATAGGTAAGTTTTGTTTAGAATTCAGTTTTTTTTTTTTTTTAGTTCATGTATAAGCATTGGTTTGCCTTCGGTGTAGTGCTACAAAAAAAAAAAATATATATATATATATATATATATATATATATATATATATATATATATAATATATATATTATATATTATTATATATGCAAGGAATTCGCGAGAGCATGCGAAATATACACAAACACTGATCTCTGGCTGAAGGAGACTCGAACCTACGAACCTTAGGACAAGGTACGCAGTGCTTTACCAATCTACCCACACTGGACCAATACCTTGGCGTGTAGCATGAGCTACACGTTTGATCCAAGGCAGCCAGCTTGGATCAACGGAAGCTGTAAGCCTTCTCCCTGAAAGCTGGCTGCCTTGGATCAAACGTGTAGCTCATGCTACACGCCAAGGTATTGGTCCAGTGTGGGTAGATTGGTAAAGCACTGCGTACCTTGTCCTAAGGTTCGTAGGTTCGAGTCTCCTTCAGCCAGAGATCAGTGTTTATATATATATATATATATATATATGCTAGTGAGATAAGATTTTGTTCGGATTTCTAAGCCCGGAGAGTTAGCCATCCAGGATAAACCAAGAAAGACTGCATCATTGAGGGCCTGTCTGTCTTATTTCCATTGGGTCCTCAGTTATGTCTCTCAGGATGCGACCCACACCAGTCGACTAACACCCGGGTACCTACTTGCTTGCCAGGTGAACGGGACTACAGGTG
>NC_069413.1:67021997-67024497 GCF_026875155.1 Cherax quadricarinatus | reverse complement strand
TGCAACATATCTCCACCCCTTCAGACTGCAGGCACTGTACTTCTCACCGCCAGAAGTGAAGTCCGGCAAACCGGTTTCCTTGAATCCCTTCATAAATGTTACTTTGCTCACAGTCCAACAGTTAGGAAAGTGGGAGTGATATGGGAGCGAGAGGGCTAGAGATTGAGGAGCAAGAGGTGGCTGGTAATTTAGTAGCAAGGTAGGATCAGCTATCACTTAATCATCTACACAACAATTTCTTACTCCTTTATATTATCATGAAAAGCACTAAACACGTAAAGGTCCTTCAGCGCGAACCACTTTAATAACGCAGTTGTGCGAGAAAGGTACACAACGGTATTGTATACCTTTCTTACCTTTCTTGCACAACTTGTCAGATACTGTAACATCATGGAACCAGAATCTCTACAACTACAGTGCTCTCCACAGCAACTCCAAGGCTGAGGGACTGATTACTTCATCTTTTATATATAGTTCTACTGTCTTCTATTTATGTTCTAGAATCTATATTGATAAAGCCACTGGATAGCGAAACGCCTACAATAAAGATAACCAGATGTTCCACACGTGTCTTAACTTTCATCCCTTTAATAACGTATCTGACTTTTTCCGTCCCTAAAACCTATCCTGGACATACATGTTTTTTTCAATACCAGCAGTTATCTTTACTATTGTCTGTATTTATTACCCTATCTCACATCTTAATGTGAACATGGCTGTGGTCTCTATGGCACTTTAGTATTATGAGCCTCTTTAATTAAATGAACTTTTAAAAAATCCAACCCTCCTCTGTGTTCCTTCAGGTGTGGAGTTCAGCAGCTCAGGAGGTGGAGGACGAAGTTGGCATCCCTAAAGAGCAGCTGAGAGATATTACACTTCTAGGGGTCCTTCTCAATATGGAAGCTGGAGGGCGACCTTCCCTCGAGTTCTTCATTAGGTGCGTCGGAGTGCAAGTATTTTAACTGTCAAACACGTACAAGACACACTCAAGTCATTTCGAATCATGAGGGAGAGAATAGAGATGCAGCAACAACAGTACAGTACTGTCGCATTATTGTACTCCACAGGTGTGGTCTGAGCAGCAGTGAAGTGAAAGAGGCGTACGAGAGAGGCTGTCAGTCAGAGGCTGAGGAGACCACCTCCCTCCACCTCCTACCTCCGCCCACAGTGGCCCTCATCTCGAAATTCCTCTATCCACCTCCACCCACAGGTGAGACCTCCATTTCTCCTCTCACACCAACCCCCACTCACACATTCCACCCAGCCCAAGGAAATTAACAGCAGTCAGTCCATCTGTCATCATTCTATCTTGCAGGAGCCACATGTTATGGTACATCCAACAAAATCATCAGTCTTGGATGTCAATACTTAGTGGCTTCAGCTGGGCTACAAGTGTCTCTGGAAGGTTGCATCACCAACTGATGTAGACATAACTAAACGTAAACTTTGTCAGCGACTATTGTCACACCATGTGTCGTTATGTGATGGAATGCGATAAAATGATTGAATTCAGAGACAACTCACTCACAAATGTATGAGAAATGTCGAAGTATTTTATCTAGAGTTGCATATTATAAACATTTCTGGAAAAATACCCTGACTGCACATCGAGAATAACTCGTAACCACTTAAACGTGTTTAATTTTAACCATACGTTGTTAAAATATAAAGTAATATAAATAATTAAAATCCACATACCTGCTACACTAATATTTTTGTGACTTAATTCATGTCTGTATAAAAATAACTTGTTGCGATTGTAATCAGATATAAACATTTAAATAATTTATTACTAATGTACCTTGGCTATCAGAAGTTTGGTGATCAATATGTGTCCCATAGGGTGGGTATAGGGTGCATAATAAAGATATTAAGCTGAACTTAACCTAGTGCTGGAAATAAAGGTAAAGAGAAGCTCCTGTAGGCTTTCTCCAGCACTGTTTTCCCTGTAGGGTTACCTCTGGGAGGTACCCTTGTTGAATTTTCTCAGGACAGTCACCCCTGCGATTTCCCGAGTATAGTTTCCTCTGAGGTCCACTGGTAGAGCTTGGCTGCGAGATTTCCTCGAGGAGGTCGGGTTGGTCTTGGAGGTCGTCACCTCAAATGAATGCGTACAGCGCACAATCCCAAGGTCTCCCATTCAGCTGCCACCACCATCACCACCACTACTATTCCCAACCTCATATCCACCTTAATAATCGACCTGCCCCGTCCCACCGAGGAGATGGGTGCTGCCATTTCCCCCCCCCCTCCCCCTTACTCAGTCTTGGCCTAATAGTGGTCAATTATAGACCAAAATATCCTGTTTTTATTTCCGTTGTGTGGCAAGTTATGAATTATTCTGGCTAGGACATTGTGACTTGCATTATTTTAAGCCCGTCTAGTCAGGTCTCCCTTGCAGTAGGAGAGAACATCATGCTCCTGACGAAGGGAAGTGTCAAGAAGGGTTTACTAGAGGATGGAGAATAGTTTGATGGAGATAGGGTGGACGGAAGAGTGT
>NC_069413.1:66973609-67021497 GCF_026875155.1 Cherax quadricarinatus | reverse complement strand
AGAAGGGACCCAAAGACAATCGAGAATGACATAGCAGCAAAAGACAAATCTGACCCAAAGCTGTTGTACGGCAACTTCAGGAGGAAAACAACAGTCAAGGACCAGGTAATCAAGCTAAGGAAGGAGGGGAGGTCACAAGAAATGACCACGAAGTATGTGAGGAGC
This sequence comes from Cherax quadricarinatus, assembly GCF_026875155.1. Classification (NCBI taxonomy): domain Eukaryota; kingdom Metazoa; phylum Arthropoda; class Malacostraca; order Decapoda; family Parastacidae; genus Cherax; species Cherax quadricarinatus. The sequence continues at coordinate 67,021,332 of NC_069413.1, read as the reverse complement.
TCAACATGAGATTCAAAGAAGTGTTCACAGAGGAGACAGAAGAACACCACTCACTTATTTATCCATACCTCACCTATGCTATTTGTGCTTGGGGATCAACTGCAGCAACACACCTAAAGCCAATAATAACCCAACAAAAAGCTGCAGTAAGAATAATCACTAAATCCCATCCCTGGCAACACCCCCCCCCACTCTTCATAGATCTAAACTTACTCTCTGTTCAGTACATCCACACTTACTACTGTGCAATCTACATCTACAGGGCCTTAAACTCTAATATCAACCTTGACCTAAAACGCTTTCTTGATAGTTGTGACAGAACCCACAGGCATAACACCAGACACAAACATCTCTACGACATTCCCCGTGTCCGACTAAACCTTTACAAAACTTCAATGTATGTCAAAGGCCCTAAAATCTGGAACACCCTACCTGAGAACTCTAGAACTGCAGACACATTCATCACCTTCAAAACTACCATTAGAAAACATCTTATCTCCCTGATACACCCCGTCAACTAACTACACGAATACCACCTGGTGGTTCACACTTACACTCACTCACCCATTTGACCATAAACAGAAATATTAATCTCAATCTTAAAATAATGAATCCTGTGATACTCCAATACTGAAACTATGTACTGTGCCAAAACAAAAGCATTCACATTGCTAAACTCACAAACTAGTATTTAGTCACTTAGCCATAATACCAACTTACCTCATAATTTGTAATATTTTAAAATTAAGAATTAAACTAAGTCTGCCCGAAATGCCAGCCATGCTAGGTGTTCTAGTGGTACACTCTGTAATCATTATTTTACTACATGTAAACCACACAATAACCAAATTCTGTAAACTCAGCATTGTAATCCTTATAGAGAATAAACTTTGAATTGAATTGAAAAAAAAAAGTGTTGGACACAATACATACAACCGAGGAAGAAGTGAAGAGGCTGCTAAGCGAGCTAGATACGTTAAAACGCGATGGGGCCGGATAACATCTCTCCATGGGTCCTCAGAGAGGGACCAGAGGCGCTATGTGTACCACTAACAACAGTCTTCAATATATCCATCGAAACAGGGCGACTACCTGAAGTATGGTAGACAGTAAATGTAGTCCCACTTTTTGAAAAAGGAGACAAACATGAAGCATTCAACTACGGACCAGTGTCGCTGACATGTATGGTATGCAAGGTCATGGAGAAGATTATCAAGAGAAGAGTGGCAGAGCATCTAGAAAGGAATGACCTTATCAACGACAGCCAGTACGGTTTCAGGGACGGGAAATCCTGCATCACAAACCTACTGGAGTTCTGTAACAGGGTGACGGCAGTAAGACAAGAGAGAGACAGGATTGTAAGAAGGCGTTTGATACAGTTTCACACGAGAGATTAGTGCAAAAGCTGGAGGACCAGACAGGGATAACAAGGAAGGCATTACAATGGATCCCGGGAATACCTGTCAGGAAGACAACACAGCGGCATGGTAGTGCAGAGGACGTGGGCGGCCTGTAACGAGCGGGATGAAAGAGGATCAGTCCTAGGACTGGTGCTGTTTTGATATTTGTGAAGACATTGACGGAAGGAATAGACTCCTAGTGGTCCCTGTTTGCAGATGGTGTGGAAGCTGATGAGAAGGAATTCAATCTGACGGGGACCAGGCAGAACTACAAAGGGATTTGGACAGGCTGCAGGTCTGGTCCAGCAACTGGCTCCTGGAGTTCAACCCCACCCAGTGCAAAGGTCATGAGATTGGGGAAGGGTAAAGAAAGACCACAGACGGAGTACCAGTTAGGGGCTGAAACTACAAACCCACTCAAGGAAAAAGGAGCTAGGAGTGAGTATAACACCCGGGCACAATCTCCTGAGGCGACAATAACAAATAACTGCTGCAGCATACGGGGCGCCTGGCAAAACCCGATATCTAATAAGAAATCATTCAGGACCATGTACTCTGTGTACGTTAGGGCCCATAGTGGAGTATGCAGCGCCAAGTATGGAACCCACACCTAGCTAAGCATGTAAGGAAACTAGAGAAACTGCAATGGTTTGCAACAAAACTAGTCCGGAGCTAAGGGGGTGTATGTTCTACGAGGAGAGGTTAAGGGGAAATCAACTTGACGACACTGGAAGACATGAGAAATAGGGGAGGATATGATAACATATAAAATAGTGAGAGGAATCGACACGGTGGACAGAGACAGGATGTTCCAGAGATGGGACACAGCAACAAGGGGTCACAGTTGGAAGTTGATTACTTAGATGACTCACAGGGATGTTAGGAAATATTTCTTCAGTTACAGAGTTGTCAGGAAGTGGAATAATCTGGGAAGTGATGTAGTGAAGGCAGGATCCATACATAGCTTTAAGAAGAGGTATGGTAAAGCTCACGGAGCAAAAAGAGTGACCGAGTAACGGCCAGTAAAGAGGCGGGGCCAGGAGCTGTGAATCGACCCCTGCAACCACAAATAGGTGAATACAACTAGGCGAGTACACACACAGTGGAATGTAAATAGCCAGGGCTTCGGCTAGGCTACAAATACTTCTGAGAGTTTGTACCACCAGTCGATGTAGACCTAACTAAATGAAATCTTTGTCAGCAGAAGTGTTCCCATACTATTATTTACTTGAATGTGAAATGCACATGATTTTAGATATACTAGGGACAAGCAACTTTGAATCAACAACGCCAGGTGACTGAAGGTGAAGAGGCGGGACCAGGAACTGAAAACTGACTCCATTTTGCTGAGTACACGCACACATACCAGACGGAACCCAGGAGCTGGTGGTTAGCCCCACAAACACGCCCCGGTGAATGCAAGATGCTGAACATATGTACACAAACACACGACTGGATGAGTACAAGGTGTTAAGCACAATTACACAAACACCCAGATGAGTACAAGATGTTGAGTACACGTCACAAACACCCAGATGAGTACAAGATGTTGAGTACAAGTACACAAACACCCAGATGAGTACAAGATGTTGAGTACACGTACACAAACACCAGTGAGTACAAGATGTTGAGTACACGTACACAAACACCCAGATGAGTAACAAGATGTTGGTACACGTACGCAAACACCAATTGAGTTACAAGGATGTTGAATAAGTACACAAACACTAAGTGGGGGACAAGATATTGGAGTAACGTACAAAACACCCAGATGAGTACAAGATGTTGGAGTAGAGTCACCGGCAGGTGGAAATTGCCCGACCTAGAAAATGTACAGAGAACTTTCACGGGCCGCGTAACGGAGATATAATACACCTCATTATTGGGAAGCGCTTGAGGTTCCTAAACCTGTATTCCCTGTGAAGCAGGAGGAAAGATACATGGTTATTACACCTGGAAAATCCCCTAGAGGAAGTACGAAACTTGCACACGAAAATCATCACTACGAAAGCATAAGATTGGCAGACGATGCACCATCCCCCCAATTGAAAAGCGGGGTGTCACTAGCACGTTAAGAGACCATACAATAAGTGTCAGGGGCCCGAGGACTGTTCAACTGCCTTCCCAGCACACATAAGGGGGATATTACCAACAGGGACCCTGGCAGTCTTCAAGCTGGCACTGGACAAGCACCATAGTCAGTTCCGGATCAGCCGGGCTGTGGCTCGTACGTTGGTTTGCGTGCAGCCAGCAGCAACAGCCTGGTTGATCAGGCTCTGATCCACCAGGAGGCCTGGTCTCAGACCGGGCCGCGGGGGCGTTGACCCCCGGAACTCTCTCCAGGTAAACTCCAGGTAAACTCCAGACGTACACAAACACCCGAGTACAAGATATTGAGTACACGTACACAAACACCCAGGTGAGTACAAGATGTTGCGTACATGTACACAAACACCCAGGTGTGTGTAAGATGTTGAGTACATGTACACAAATACCCAGGTGGTACAAAAGCCTGGAGCTATGAATCGACCCTGCAAACCACCAATTTAAATGAGTACTCAAGTGAATACAGATGTTGGGTATTATGTACACAAAACACCGTAGGTGATGTACCAATATATTGAGTTACAAGTACACAAACACTCAAGTGCAGTACAAGATGCTGAAGTAAACAAACACCCAGGGTGAGTTCAAGATATGAGTACACGTACAATAAAAATAAAACACCCAAGTGAGTACAATATGTTGAGTACCACGACATAAAACACCCAAGTGGAGTACAAGATATTGGTTTTAACACAAACAACCAAGTTGAGTAACGATGTTTGAATACCCTTGCCACACATACACAGAGTGAGCACAAGATATTGAGTACACGTGCACAAATACCCAGGTGAGTACAAGATGTTGAGTGCACATACACAAACATCTGGGTGAGTACAAAATATTGAGTACACATACACAAACACCGAAGTGAGTACAAGATGTTGAGTACACAAACACCCAGGTGAGTACAAGATATTGAATACGTGTATACAAACACCCAGGTGAGTACGAGATATTGAGTACACGTGCACAAACACCCAGATGAGTACAAGATGTTGAGTACACATACACAAACACCCAAGTGAATACAAGATGTTGAGTACACGTACACACACCCATGTGAGTACAAGATGTTGAGTGCACGTTCACAAACACCCAGGTGAGTACAAGATGTTGAGTACACGTACACACTTAAAAATATTCTAGTTCGACAGCCAACTGTTTTTTTTTTTTTTTCAGCTGTTTACAGTTTTTTTTGTAAGTCTGAGCTGCGACATTCTTCTTGCCTCTCAACACATTAGCGACAAACTTACATTCCTTCAAAATATAAACCAGTTTTGATACACTCACAGTCACACATACGAACAAATAATTAAACTAAAGACTGAACATGATAATAAAAAGCAACTGAGAGAATTATTATTATTATTATTATTATAATAAAAAAGAAGCGCTAAGCCACAAGGGCTATACAGCGCCGCAGGGCAGGAAGGAAGCGAGGGCATCAGGTGGCAAAAGGAGGAGGGATGAGTAATAGGTTACGGATACAGACGGAGCAGTGGATAGGTGAAAGGGTAAAAGGGCAGCAAGAGTCTGAGCTAGAAAGGGCTGAGGGGAGTGCGTAAGGTATCATCATCAGAGTTTGTGGAGTAAATCAGTCGTTGTCAAGAAGTCAATTGAGAGGTCAGGATTAAAAAGGAGGGTCCATCAGCAAGAAGGGAAGGTAAAGAGAGAGTAGTTAGAACGAGACGGCGTTGGAGGTAAATTCTGCGTGCTCGTTGATTAGAGAGGGCAGTCTAACAGAATGTGGTATTATCGATACTGGAACTTGACACTGCTCACAGAGTGGTTACAGGGTGCCTCTCCATGAGTACGTGACGTAAGACGAGTGAGGCCAATGCGAAGATCGGGAGAGATGGTCTCCAACTTACGGCACTGATGACAAGAAGGACGGCAGTAACCTATTGTCGGTTTAATAGAATGAAGTTTGTTACAAGCAGAGTTGACCAACGTTGTTGCCAACGGTAAGCGCGAAGGTGGGCAGCTATTGTAGCAAAATAGTCCAGAAATGGGAACACCTTATAGGAAATTGGTAGGCATGTACTGCTGACGCGCAGCCAGTGTCTGCCTGTCCATTGCCCTGTACGTCAACATGACCAGGGACCCTACAAAAAATAATATCTTTTGCTTCGTAGAGATACGGCGTAGCAAAGTTGGATACGGAAGAACTAGGGGTGGGATCTTATCAAATTTTCATATAGCCTGGTAAAGCACTAAGGGGTCTGAGACTACACAAATGTTGACACAGGCTAGATGCGATGCGGAATAAGTGCTGCAAGAATTGGCAGGATATCTCTCCAAGAGAGAACCCGCAAGTATGATTTAAATTAGATAAGTTAGATTTAGAAAGGACATAGGATAGTATTGGTTTGGAAATTAATTGGGTAGTTGATTGAGTGGAACAGTCTCCTAGTTGGTTATTGAGGCTAGGACTTTTGGGTAGTTTCAAATTTAGTTTGGATAAGTTCAGGAGTAAAAATGCTAGCGAAGATAGTAAATGCCCTCGCACGACGCTGTCCGGAAACACTGTGCGAATCCGACGCCATCTGAAGACTTAGAGCCATGTGTGTACACAGCGGTGGCATGGAGAATGGGAGTGGAAAGTGATCAGAAAAAGAGAGCGGGAAGCCACCGTAGGCAGTTGAGCTTTCGAGCAAGGAGTGAAGAAAGAACAGACCCGAACAGCTGGAACTCCCAGGGGGGTTAGGGAAAAGTGAGATTGGCTACTGAACATATTAAAAGGTGGTAACTGAAGGGAAGACAAGGTGAATGTAGGCGAAGAGAAAAGGGATGGAGAAAAAACAGGGGCGGCAAACGAATGAAGAATGCTCTACTAAATCGGTGACCATTCTATAATGGAAGGATTGTGTAGATCGTAGAGAGAGTACTTAGTAGCGAAGGCAATGGGGCATCACGGCGATAAAGACAAGGATGGAACATTTGCTTCTGCATAGAGGCTCTCACAGGGGAAGAAGCGAAAAAGCAACAAGGCACAAACGTACATTCCTTGGTGATGGATAGTGTTAAGGTAGAGAGGGTAGTAGGATAGTGGCCGCAGAATGAATCTGGTCACCATATCGAGTTTCGATTTAAAACGATGGACTGAATGTAGAGCGAATGCAGACGTTCCACGATCAGCCTCCCAGGAAAAGAAGAGCAAGGGTTTTAGATGGTTTTGCCGGGCTGTGGACAAGTTGCCTTCAGAGAGTAATGTGAGGTTTCCAGGATAACCTACAGTCAAAGGAGAAGGCTAGAAACCTGACTGTATCACGTTGGGGATACGGCGAGCCATTAGAGATACAAAAGGATGATCGGAGTAACAGAGCGTCTAGTGAAAGTAATTTGGTGGTTTTTGGTACTTGAAAATTTAAAACCCATGCGTGGGTGGCCCAAGTGGAAAAACACGGTCGACCGGCATTTGGAGAGAAACTGCAATAAGATGACAGTCAGCGCCTGCACAAGCAATAGCGGAGTTCATAACATAGAGTGATGACCCAAATATTGGATGGAAGAACAGAGGCCAAATCATTCTATAGCAGGAGAAAAAAGTGTTGTGCTTGGAACACATCCTGAGGGACACCTTCAGCTTGGGCGAAAGTCCGGGGAAAGAACATTATTGACTCGTAACACGGAAAATGTCTGCCAGTTAAAAGTTCTTAAGGAAGGATGGGTAGATTGCCTCGGAGGCCTAAGAATAGGCCTGGCCAAAATATTATATCCTCCAAGTTGTGTCATATGCCTTCCAAGGTCAAAAAAATGGCAATAACACTGAGTGCATTTATTCGCAAAGGCATTACGAACATACGTATCCAAGCGTAGGAAGGGGTCTATGGTAGAATATGACCCTTACGAAATCCGCATATTGACTAGCGGAAGAGACTGTTGTGTGTCTTAAATAACACTTTAAACGTCGAGTTACGAGACGTTCCATCTCTTTTGCAAAACGCACTAGTAAGAGCGATGGTCGATAGTGGGAAGGCTCATTCTGTAGTACCGGTTTGCGGAAAGGGAGAACAATGGGCAGATTTCCACAGCTGGGGAAGGAACTCCTTGTGCCCAATAAGATGAAGAGGTTGGTAAGAGGACTACAAGGGCTGAACGATGTAAATTGTTGTAACCTACGAATATGAATGTCGTCAGGCCCAGCTGCGATGATCGGCAAGCTGAGAGCGTTGCTCTAGTTCTTGAAGTGGTAAAAGGCACATCTAATACTGTTTTCTTTGAGAGAAGAAAAAGTCCTTCCAAGTGGTACTAACTCTCTGGCAGATTTATTAGAGGAAAGAATCGAGGGCATAGATGGAGCCCTCGGGAAAATACAGACCGATGTGTGCCAAGTTCAATGGGGCAAGTTCGGAGGGTTTGCTACATCAACCACCAGCGACCCGTAGAACAGTGAGCTGGGTCAGGAGAGTAATTTACCCACTTAATTTCTCACTTTTTTCCAGACTGCACTCATAGAAGAAGCAGAGTGTGGTGGAAAATAGTCTCGCCAGCAAGTGCGTTTAGCTTCATGGATGGACACGGCGTACGCGATCGCACGCTTCTGTTAAAAAATCAACGAAGGTCCTTTCAGTGGTTCTATTGTACCGGTACCTGGCCCCATGCAGCGCGTTTCAAACGTTACTGCACGAAGCACAAGCAGGAGAGACCACCAAGGCAGGCACTTCTGAAATGCCCCTGCCTGAGGTTGGGGGTTAGGAATGGAGAGCTGCGGTATAAACTGACGTCGAGGAAGATGTGTAGGAGCTCATCAATGGAGGATGAAGAAGGACCTCACTTAAAAGCAGTGAGTGTGAGTAAAGATCCCAATTTGCCCGATTCAAATTGCCAGCGAGGGACTACGGAAAGGTGGTGAATAGGAAGGAGAATAAGAATGATTGGAAAAAATGATGCTTCATGTAAGGTCCGATAGAACAGAGCCAGGTGAAGTTCTAGGCAGTGGAAGGAAGATCAGACTGATAGATCGATGCAAGAGAGAGTACGAGGTACGAGGATCAAAATGGGTGGGAGTACCCATAGTAAAACATGGAGGGGGTGGTGAGAGGCGGAGAAAAGCCACCAACTGGGTTATGGCCACGTGAATCAACAATTGAGGACCCCCCCCCCCAGAGGAAAATGAGGGGCATTAAAATCACCAAGTAAACAGAAGTGCGTGTGTAAGGATGAAACAAGAAAGCAAAGTCTGGGATAGAAATGGTCGAGAAGGAGAGAGATATAAAAGAACATTTTGTAAAACCACTTATTCAAGTAGGATACGGGCTGCCAGTTGTAATGCAGGAGGTATGGACAAATAGTTGACAGTTACGAAATATCATTGCGTAGAAGAAGGGCACTTTCATTAAGGGTCCCATCTGAGAAGGATCCGAATAATACAATAAATTATAGCCTGAGATAGGTTGGAAACAGCCGAGGGAAATTTTGGTTCTTGAAAGCAGCACCAACAGGGGGAAAACCTGGGGGAAAGCAACATCTGAAAGCTCACCGATTACCCTGAGCCGCGGGATATTCCACTGTTAATAGGCCATGATTGCGTTAAGAAAAAATACCAGGATCTGTAGGTAAGGCACCTACGGACTAGAGGGGTTAGAAAGCAATGTGTTGGTGGGCATTGGAAGACGTTAGCAGCGAAGGAACCGGAGCGTTGCGAAGAAGAAGAATGGTGTGTTGTGAAGATGGAGGAGAGGGAAGAGAAGGAACAGGAAGTGAATCAGTGTCATTGAAGATTAGTCTCTGCAATAAATTCTGAAATGGCTTCAAGTGTTTTCTGAATTCAAAGATGTTGGGGGGGACCATATTGGAGGACAGAGGAGGAGGGAGAGTATAAAGATTGGGACAGTAATGGACTGTACCAAAGTAGAGGGGGAGAGTGAAGAGTGTTAAGGGGCTGGAGATGGAAGTGTGGGGGGGACAGAAGAGGCAGAAACCCTGGGAGTGGAGGAAAGAGAGGAGAAACTTGGGAGGGGACGGGGGTGTGGAAGGCATAGTACGAGGAGGAGGGTGAAATCTCCACACTTGTAATAGAGGCCAGAGAGAGGGGAAGAGCTAGGTACAGAGACGGAAAGGTAAAGTGTGGAGGGGTGTGAAGAAGGGAAGGAAGGGGCAAAGAAGATTTGGCAATGTGGATATTTTGGTACTTCTAAGAAGTAGAGGGGCGATTGGTATTAGGTGTCGTACGAGGTTTCTTGTCGAGACTGGGGCTGTGAGGGAAGAGACGCGAAAATGTGAGAAACAGACTGAGTTGTAGTCGGAGACGTCAGAGCCAAGGGGACAGCAAAAGGATTAGTGCAAGAGTGGTATGGAGGGGTTAACAACAGAGGAGGCTGAGAAGATGGGACCCCAGAAGTGGGGGGATGTTTGGAACACGAGAATAAGAAACACGGGGTTTAGTCTCCCTTGGAGGCGGAGATGAGTAACTGCCATAGCATAAAGGGGACCTTCTGCCTCTTTGAGGCAACGGATTTCATGTTCATTTAAGTAGACCTGGACAATGGCGGGAGTATGAAGGTGTGAGCTTCTTTACAATTAAGGCAAGGATGGAGGTTGACTGCAAGATGTATTAGCAATGGTCGTCGGGCCACAGACTGGGGGCATTCAGCCATAGATCTGCAATATTTTCGCTGGGTGACCCAAAACGCCAGGCAAATTTCTACATTGAATTTCTTGCGGATGTAGGTATCACCTTTCGACTTGTAACCGACTGTCCCACGACATATACAGAGGACGGGAGTTCTGGCTGTCAAAAGTTAAACGAGCACTTGCAAGGGTAAGTCTCGCCCCTGGGCAGGAAGGACATAAGTGTCTACTTTGAGGATTGGGAGATCCTGGAGTTCCAGCTGTTCAAGAATGGTCAATGCAAAGACTGGAAATTCTGTTGGGACTTGGTATGGGGCAGAATAACAGTACCCTACAAGAAGTGAGAGAAAAGATGTTTTTTAATAGTGATAGGAGTAGTATCGATATTCGAAAGGAGGAGAAAGTCATGAGATTGGGTAGCATTCAGGGACAGTGACGATGCGCCATACCGCTCTTGAGAGCATGATGAAATTGAAAGATCTCTACCAACATGACGCAGGAGCGGCTTTGCCAATACTATGGTCAGAAAGGTAGGCAGAAAGAAGTCGTCTTAAACAGTAAAGAATTTAGTCAATTGTGTGGTCGAAACTGAGCGTGGAGAGGGAAGTGAGCTTGACGTGTTGGTCTTTTCCCGAGTTAGAATGGGAAAGTAACGAAGGAGCATCAATCAGGAGATTGACATTTTTCTCGTGTTGGATGTTTAGAAAGTAGGACCGGAGTTGGTCCGGCGTTGTGATGAAATGGGTGGGCGATTAGAAAATTGCTCCGTACATAGAGGGAGAAGCCGGGAAAGCATAGTCAAAGGAAGAGCGGAGTTCAGACAAATCGAAGGTAGTCCGTTGAAGCCCCGGTACCTGTAGCGGGTGAGGAAACAGCACCAGCAAGAGGTAACATGGGGATCAGGAGTGTCCGAAGAGTGGTTCTAAACACAAGGCAGGGTCAGAATGGGGTGCGGTATCAAGAAGGGGCCCGGGGGTAGTGGGTTCATGGATTGGGTTCTCCATGGTTAGGTTACCCTTTGCCTTTTTGTTTTTATAGAAAAAAAAAAGAAAGAAGAAAAGAAAATAAAAAATAAAAAAAAAGAATAAAAAAAGGGGGGACGGGGAGGAATAGTTCCCAGGGAGGAATGGAAAGGGCCGGAAATCTCCTACGCGCCCCAGAGGACTCTGCACCGCTAGATAGCGCAGATGCAGCCATGGAACACCGTGCATACCTTACCCCTTTCATGCCAGTAAACAGCAAACCGGGATAGCAACTCACATCTGCTGAGCTACTCGGTGGACAAAGACTCGAGGGCGGCCGGCGCATACTTTAATATCCGCCAACAGAGCAATTACACTCCTTCGGCCACCACCCCCGAATCCGAAAGGTGGCTTCCAGAGATACACCTGTCGCCCGAAAAGACAAAAAACACCCCACAAGCTAACTCCGGGATACAGGAGAGGGATCGGGACATCCCCCAGGCGATCCAGATTCCACGGCAAACTACGCACCGGCCAAAGAACCTCAATGGAAATGGGATGGCCCCGTTCCTTTCCTACCTAGGAACTAGCGCGCCTGTGGGAAGAAATCCCAAAGGCCAAAAAGAGGAAGGGCAAAAGGGAGGGGTGGGGAGGAGGAGGAGGAATGGAAAAATGGGAGGATGGGGAGGATGGGATAGGGGAGGGGAGAATGGGGGGTAATTAGGTTCGGTCTGAGGAAGAAGACCGACAGGGCTAATTCCTCAGACCAAGAGCCTCTTCACGACGCCAAGGAGCCCCCCTTGAAGAGGCAACTGAGAGAAGCAAAGACAGATGAACAATGCACAGATTTCTCAATAAAAATGGTTTTCGTAGTCTGTGGAAAATATTCTTGACATCTGACAGTTCCATGGCGACAACACAGGTTATCGTGTCAAGGACAGGCGTTATATCTTGCACTGTACTCAACTAATTGTGGTTGCAGGGGTCGATACATAGCTCCTTGCCCCGTATATACGCTGAGAGTTTATCTGCTTTACTGTTTTGGGAAAATTAAAGTTTCTTTACTTATGTACGGGTTTTCATGCACCGTAAAGGGCCCCCGTGTAGCCTGTATATAGTAAAGGGCTTTATTTTGGGGTTTTGAGTTTTTATGATACATATATGAAGAGACATATAGTTGATTTTTAAATAAGGTAAATTAAATAAGGGAAATTGTTATGATTTTACTTGTAAAAAGTGGGTTGAATATTTTGACAGAATAAAAAAAAAAATTTTAGGTTTTTTTGTGATACAGGATTTTAAAAAAAATTATATCCAAAAGGGAAAAAAATTTGCCATCTAAGTAAAATAAGCTAAATGTTCTGCTGGAATAAAAGAAAGGTAATTTTTAGGAAGAAAATTTTAGAAAGCTTGTTCAGTGTGCATTTTTGTATCCTGAAGACTACGAAAATAGAAAATTATGCATACTATATTTTTTTTTTTAGTAAGATTTTTTTTACTTTATGAAAAAGAAAGCTGTTTATAATAATTAAAAACGGGCCCCCCTGAAACCACTTGTGAAAACCCTTCCACACACACAGGTGGCTCCGTTATAAAATTTTTTTGTTTGTATAAGTTTTTTTATTTCCCTTTTTGCGCGAGGTCCCCCCCCCCCCCACAAAATGTAACCCCACAAATAAAAAAAAAAGGCCCAAAAAGCCCAAGTCGGACCGAAACGTCGTCGAAGCTTCTCCTACGGCGGGTTGTTTGTGTATGTAACCCAAACAACCGGGGGAAAAACAGGGAACCTCTTTTTTCCCTAGGTGAGCATAGCCAGGTGAAGAGACATCTATAAACTCGACCTGCCCGGGTTTTTTTTTTAAAGTAAATATTGTACTAAGGAAAGTGAAAAAAAAATGTATTACCATCGTAGGTAGTCAGACCTCAAACACCTAATTACACAGCGAACAAGGAACAGAATGGGTTACCTGATCAAATCAAGACAAGTTTTATTATAGAACAAATAATGAATAGAGCCAAAAAATATCTGAGTGAAACTGCAGAGAGGAAGAATAGTGCTTTCTTGAGCTGTTCAAATAGTCATAATAAATTTGTTGATCTAATACATTCATTTTTTGTGTTGATTTACTTATATTGTTATCACTAAGGGGAGAATAAGATATCAGCTATATATGTTTATTTAAATATATATATATAAAATATATATATATATATTTTATATTTTATATATAATATTATATATATATATATATATATATATATATATATATATATATATACCTATATATATATGGAATGCACCGTTGATCCTAGTACCTAAGAAGGATGGTACTTGGCTCCCAGTGATTGACTTTAGGAAGTTAAACGCGAAAACTACCCCAGATCGCTTCCCACTTCCTGTACTGGGTGATCTTTTACGTAACTCGGAGATAACAAAGTCTTTTCAACCCTGGACTTGTTACAAGGGTTTTGGCAAGCCCCTCTTCACGAGGACAGCCAAGAGCTAACTGCATTCCCACTACTACAGGTCATATCACTTCCTCCGTATGGCGTTTGGATTACGATCCTCCCCTATCACGTTCTAAAGGCTCATGACTAATATCTTTAGAGGTCTCATGGGTAATGCATTTATGGTGTACTTAGATGATGTAATCATCATGGGGTAAAAGACGTGGATACACACTTGAAAGACTTGATATAGTACTTGGAAAAGCTTGAAGAAGCCAATTTAAAAGATCAAACTGTCAAAATTTGTCAATTTTTCAGATCAAAAATTTAAAGTTTCTTGGTCACGTAGCCCACTCCTAGAGGGGTTATGACTGCCCAAAGTAAAGTAACTGCAGTACTAAATTTTCCAACCCCAAAACTGCTGATGCCGAAAGATCCTTTGTGGGCTTAGCGGGTTTTTATAGATCTTTCATTCCCAAATTTTTCTTCCATAGCTGCTCCTCTAACTGAGTTGCTTAAGAAAGATGCTCCTTTTTGTTTGGACCTTCCGTCAAGAAAGAGCATTCCAAACTCTAAAAGAAAAGCTAACATCTGCTCCAATTTTGAAATTTTCCAGATTTTTCTAAGCCCTTTATCTGACAACTGATGCTAGTTCTATTGGCATAGGTGCCGTACTAGCTCAGAAGACTGATGGCAAGTACAACGCAGTTGCATTTGCTAGCCGAGTCCTTACGAAGGCTGAACGTAATTATACAGTAACTGAGCAAGAAGCTTTAGCAATAGTATGGTCTTTAAAGCATTTCCGAGACATTATTTATCAGTACTCTGTTCATGTCCTGACAGACCATGCTCCACTGATACCTTTATTCCAGAACAAACAACCTACTGGAAGGTTAGCCAGATGGACCTTGACTATCCAAGAGTTCAATCCCACCCCATCAGTGACTTTGTCATGAACCAAGAATTACTGTATCGAACAGCCGAGTTGGGTACTCCTAGCAGAAGAGTTTACAGTTAGTAATTCCACAGTCACTAGTGAATGTAACCTTACAGCTAGTTCACGATGTACCGGGTGTTGCGCACCCTGGTATGGATCGTTCAGTAAAACAAACCAGATTGAAATACTTTTGGCCTGTTGGCAACTGATATTTCTGAGTATGTTAAGAAATGTAGTGTCTGCATGCAACATAAAGGTAATGCTAATGGCCCAATCCAACCCAAAGGGTGTATCCAACTACTACAAAACCGTGGAAAGAGTTTGCGCTAGTTTTTGTTAACTAATTTCCAGTGTTCCCCCCCAGGCAACAAAACATCTGTGTGTTATGGTAGCCCATTTAAACCAGATATTGTGAGTTAGTTCCATTGCAGATAGACTGCCGAGACAGTACTAAAGCGTTTAAAGAACGCATTATCGGGCAGCATACCAAAACCTAAGTCCCTAGTATCAGATAATGGAGGTGAATTCTGTAATGAGATTCTTGAAAATTTGTGTACCTGTACAAGATCTCTAAATCCACCATTGTTCCTCATCATCCTCCCAGCAATGGGTTAGTGGAACGTACCAATAAGAAAGTACTTGATGTCTTGAGAGCCACTATCAATCCCAACAGTGAAACTTGGGATGAAGTTATACCTGATGTGCAGTGTGCTATAAATTCTGCTTACAATGTTTCTATAGGTGACACTCCACATTATGCATTGTATGGTGTAGATAAACGTTTCCCTTTATGAGTTGCTATATTCTAATCCAAAACCAAATTACAACCCTGATGATTTCTTTAGCAACTCGTACCGTTTAGCTCAAAGTGTCTTTAAAAGAATCCGTGAAACACTTCATAAATCAACAGCAGAATTACAAGAATCGCAAACACTCGAGCAAAGCCATCCAAAATCAAAGTAGGTTCGAGGTTTATGCTGAACTAACTTTAACAAAACGTCTGCAATGCCTAAGCTTGATCAAAATTTTTGTTGGTCCTTATCGAGTAGTTGAAAAATCACTGGTAATAAGTATAAGGTTAGAGAAATTAGTACTGGTCAGTATAAAGAATCGCATTTAGATCATATGAAGTTAGTATGTGATGATAATGATGTCCACCCAGACTAATGTGACAGACTCTGACAATCCTCCTGATCCTGTACTCTCTACCTCTGATACTCAGTCAGATGATCAACCTAAATGTCGTTATTCCCTACGTACACGAAGGTATTGAGAAATCCTTAAGTATCATTTGTAACTACCAATTCAGATTTGCCTCAAATACGCATGAGTTAGCCAGTGCAACAGAGTTTGATCCCCCCGAGATGACCCCCATTCTGCATATGTCAATCTCCCCCTAGCAGAGTTGGGGTTAAATGAAAAATAACCTTATAGATAAATAATTACAGTATCAACTTATCAGTATTCAAGAATTTTTTTGTGTGTGTTTTACGTTCTTCCGAATTCTGAAATTAACAGTCTAGATTTGAGTGCACCGAATCTGCCTTTCTGTTTTAAACACTTCTTTCTTTGTATATATTCCTTCCTCAGAATCCGTAGATCACATGGATACAAATCGATCGATCAAATTTTTTTTTATCACTTCTATTGTGTAATCTCAATGTTGAGTTTTCGATGAGTTGTGCTATATTATACCTTGTATTGCATTACAGTTTTATTACAGTTTCAATTATGTAAGCTTCCATTCCAATATTCTACTTATGTAATGTTATAATGTTCTATTGTTGTGTACTTGACATTGTATAGAATCAGCCCAAGCCGTACACCTGCCATCTCTAGTTTGTATTAGTTGTATGTCGGGACGACATAAGTTAGCGTCGCTGAGCTCCAGTAGTAGTACCCGTTCCTAGTAACCAGTTACCAGTAACCAGTGTACCAGTAGATGACTCACTACCAACCGTCCCGTGTGAATCATTGACTGTATTCATATTGCTGCTGACCATAGCAGATTTCAAAACACCCTCACCCGTAGGCACCATGGGTCAGTCAAGATAGGGAGCAGAGAGAGGCACGTCGGCTGTTGGTGCCTTCCCATACTTTCCGTTTTTATTATACGTACTACCCGCCTACGTTTAGTATTCTTACCCCATCCACTTTATCGAAACCCACATGACAATATATTATATATATTTATAAAATATATATAATATATATATATTTAAAATATATATATATATATATATATATATATTATTTTAATATAAACAGAAATGACCTCAATGGCTTTACTAGTTTATCTTAGGCTAATAATAAGGCCTAAATAAATAAAAACTTTCTTAATGGCACTCCGTGTCGTGTCGGTTGAAACTGAACTCTATGACTGAGCTAAAGCTTTAACAATTCTTTTATTTTCTATGTTATATATAATTAATATATAAATGTGATTATCTATGGCACTACAGGTGATAATATACAGCTCACACTTCAAATATATTTGGATAAGCAGTATATGTTAGTTGCCTGTTTGAAGTTAGTTATACCTACAATATGCACTCATTACCTATCCTATGGACGGTAGTCAAAATATTACAGAAGCTTGTTTGCAAAATACTCTGTTTGGATTATTAATCTAGAGGGTCAGTAACCCACGATAACTCAAAACAGCCAATCAGTGTGACTTATTTCCAATGGGGCCCCTGGTTCTCTTCTCCAGAATGTCAGCCACAACGGTCTACTAACACCCAGGTACCTACTTACTGCTAAGTAAACAGAGGAAACAAATATAACACATGCCCAACGTCTCCACTCGCCAAAATGAACCCGATTCCCTTTGTGAGACGAAGGTGATACTACTAAAGAAGGAGCCACCAGTTGGTTATCATCATGTTCGTACAAAAGAACATTATACGAGATAATGAGTCTCTGCGTGAAGACTTTCTGAGATCCTGTCTTGAAACATTTACATTGTGAGGAAGACATTCTTGAGGTTACTAACATACCCAGGATACTTCGAACAGTGCGGCTTTTTACCCGTGTCCTTGTCTTCTACTACGATACCTGTAACAGCTGATGAATATATACCTACCTATTCCACCTTAGCATATTTCCTCCTGGGATGACAGGGAACAGCCTATAACAGCAACGACAACAACGAAAATTACTACTACTACTACTGCTATAACTACTGCTATTAACTCCTAGGAAGTGTAAGCAGAAATGCAGCAGCAAGTAAATTAATAGTCAAGTCAAACTGATTCTTTGCTTGTTATTCTTTACATTAAGAACCTTCACCCTCAGTTCTTGGAAGCAAAAATGTTTCAGCACTGAGCCATAAACATTGTTACAATGATGAGTGCGTCATGCACTTGTCATGCGTGTGCCTCTATTGTCAGTCTGTGGATGGACCTAGAACAAATTGTAAAGAAATTATTTTTGTAGTACCTTATTTTGTAAGCCATACCGAATATTTAAAAAATGGAGATGATTGTGGACGGTGAAACATTTTTTTTTATTTTTTTTTTAAGATATAATTACATATTCAAACGTTTTTCTTAATTATTGTTTCATGTTCATATTTCTTCATCATTGCAGCGATAGTGTTCGTTTGTTATATACTGTGTATTTTGGCAGGCTGAGCCATCTTTTCTTTAATAATTTTTGGTCACTCATTTAAACTTCCTCCAAAAAATATTTTTATTTTTTGCTATTACAAAATAACTCCTTATATAAAAATGCTCAGTGTAAGAAACTACATAATATATCCAAAAATTAGGGCGACTGAAATAATAATAAAGAAAAGAATAAAAGATAACGGGAGTTACATTAAAAAAAATGTTCGACTTTACATATCTCGACGTTGCAATCCGCCTGTCATGTTCAGTCATAGAGGAAAGAATGCTCGGTACTTTTTTTTCTTTTCAGATTTGACGAGTATGGAGTGTGTGGAGGACAATAAGTTGTGATGAACGGTCAACAACTGTAGTATTTCCAAAAAAACTGAAGAATAAGTGATGTATAAGTTGACAACATTCACACAACTGCAGGAGAATCTCTGCATCAAAAATGCAGAGATAGTATCAGTCATGACTTAAAAAAATGACAACCATGTTCATCTAGCCTATTCTTCGTTCTCATAAACATGGCTTCACGTTCAATGAACACTGCATATTTTGTTCTTAGGTTGCATAATTGTCAGGGGAATGAAAGACTATAATGTCTTTCCTGTAAGACCACTTGTAAATAAGGTTTGCTAGGAAACAGGACAAGTGTTTCCTGACGCAGGTCTTAGTCATATGATGACCCGCAGCTGGAGCTTTTGGTTATCTGGCCGAGGTCTTCCACTGGCTTACCGGTCCACTCCTTTAAAAATTAAGGTTATAATTATAACCTATTAATGAAGACCCAGTGATTTTTCAATCAATCACTTAACATATATACGAACAGCACACTGACAGCAGTTGGGCTCACAATGTTGAAAATCATATCACGTTTGCGCAATATTTTATTACTGCAGAGGCTATTTACCATCAAGTATGCAATATAAACTTCCTAAGAGGAAACCTGGTTCCCACAGCCAACCAGTCCACAAACCATGGTACAAAATCTAAATTTGGTGGACACATTGTACAGAAGAGGCATTCAATAACCTTGTGGACTGTTTAACAGATGATGAACAGGTCCTTTTTTTGTACAATAATCACGGTTCGAGTCCCCGTTCTTATTGTCAGTATCTTGTATGGACAACATGGACGAGCTATGAAATGTCATATACACATTAAAAAGACAGGATAGTTATTTTCTATAACAAACGAGGTTATCAGTTGCTCGCTGTTTATATTAAGGTATATTAAGAATATATGGCACCATGCTGGTTTAGCTCATAATTCAATCACTTACTATACCTACTGTACACCATCTTCATTATGAATAATTTCTCACACACCACACACACACACACACACACACACACACACATCTCCTGAAGCGCACATCAACCAAATAACTGCTGCAGCATATGGGCGCCTAGCAAACCTCAGAACAGCATTCCGACATCTTAATAAGGAATCGTTCAGGGACCCTGTACACCGTAAAACGTTAGGCCCATATTGGAGTATGCGGCACCAGTTTGGAAACCCACACCTAGCCAAGCACGTAAAGAAACTAGGGGAAAGTGCAAAGGTTTGCAACAAACTAGTCCCAGAGCTAAGAGGTATGTCCTACGAGGAGAGGTTAAGGAAATCAACCTGACGACACTGGAGGACAGGAGAGTTTAGGGGGACATGATAACGACAAAACAAAATACTGAGAGGAATTGACAAGGTGGACAAAAACAGATTTTCCCAGAGATTGGACACAGTAAAAAGGGACACATTTTGGAAGCTAAAGACACAGATGAATCACAGGGATTTAGGAAGTATTTCTTCAGCCACAGAGAAAGTCAGTAAGTGGAATATTTTGGGGAAAGCGATTAGTGGAGGCAGGATCCATACATAGCTTTAAGCAGAGGTACGATAAAGCTCACGGCTCAGGGAGAGTGACCTAGTAGCGATCAGTGAAGAGGCGGGGCCAGGAGCTGGGACTCGCCCCCCGCAACCTCAACTAGGTGAGTACAACTAGGTGAGTACCACACACACACACACACCACACACACACACACACACACACACACACAAACACACACAACACACACACACACACACACACACACACAACAACACACACACACACACACACACACACACACACACACACACACAGGATGTTCCAGGGAGGGGACACAGAAACAAGAGCCCACAATTGGAATTTGAAGACACAAATGAGTCAGAGAGATAGTAGGAAGTTTTTCTTCAGTCATAGAGTTGTAAGGCAGTGGAATAGCCTAGAAAATGACGTAGTGGAGGCAGGAACCATACACAGTTTTAAGACGAGGTTTGATAAAGCTCATGGAGCGGGGAGAGAGAGGGCCCAGTAGCAACCGGTGAAGAGGCGGGGCCAGGAGCTAAGACTCGACCCCTGCAGCCACAAATAGGTGAGTACAAAAAGTAGTACACACACACACACACACACACACACACACACACACACACACACCCCTCTCTCTCTCTCTCCCCTCTCTCATTCTGTCTCATACACACACACACACACACACACACACACACACACACATACACATACACACATACACACACCAGTGCTGTTTCTGGTATTTGTGAACGACATGACGGAAGGAATAAACTCCGAGGTGTCCTGTTTGCAGATGACGGAAGTTGATGAGAAAGTTCGTCCGATCGAAGACAGGCAAACTACAAAGGGATCTGGATAGGCTGCAGACCTGGTCCAGCAACTGGCTCCTGGAGTTCAATCCCACCAAGTGCAAAGTCATGAGGATTGGGGAAGGGCAAAGAAGACCGCAGAGTACAGCCCTAGGGGGCCAGAGACTACAAACATCACTCAAGGAAAAAGTTTCTTGGGGTAGTATAACACCAGGCACATCTCCTGAAGCGCACATCACCAAATAACTGCTGCAAAATATGGGCGCCGGGCAAACCTCAGAACAGCATTCCGACATCTTAATAAGGAATCGTTCAGGACCCTGTACAACCGTCTACGTTAGGCCCATATTGGAGTAGCGGCACCAGTTTGGAACCCACACCTAGCCAAGCATGTAAAGAAACTAGAGAAAGTGCAAAGGTTTGAAAAAAGGGACTGGTCACAGAGTTAAGAGGTTATGTCCTATGAGGAGAGGTTAAGGGAAATCAACCTAAACGACACTGGAGGACAGGAGAGATAGGGGGGACATGATAACGACTTACAAAATACTGAGAGGAATTGACAAGTGGACAAAGACAGGATGTTCCAGAGACTGGACACAGCAACACGGGGACACAGTTGGAAGCTGAAGACACAGATGAATCAAAGGGATGTTAGGAAGTATTTCTTCAGCCACAGAGTAGTCAGGAAGTGGAATAGTTTGGGAAGCGATGTAGTGGAGGCAGGATCCATACATAGCTTTAAGCAGAGGTATGATAAAGCTCATGGTTCAGGGAGAGTGACCTAGTAGCGACCAGTGAAGAGGCGGGGCCAGGAGCTGTGACTCGACCCCTGCAACCACAAATAGGTGAGTACAGTTTTAAGAATAGGTAGGATAGGACTAGTGAGCCCGGTAGCACCAAGCTGAGAAACGCGCGCGCGCGAGAGAGAGAGAGAGAAAGAGAGAGAGAGAGAGAGAGACAGACAGAAACAAGGGGTCACAATTGGAAGTTAAAGATTCAGATCAATCAAAAGGATGTTAAGAAGTAATTCTTCAGTCATAGAGTTTCCAGGAACTGGAATAGTCTGGCATGTGATGTAGTGGAGGAAGGACCATACATAGTTTCAGGTCGAGGTATGATAAAGCTTATGGAGCAGGGAGAGAGAGGACCTAGTAGTTACCAGTGAAGAGGTGGGGCCAGGAGCTGAGTCTCGATCCTTGCAGCCACAATTAGGTGAGTACAAATAGGTGAGGACACACACATACATGCACGCATATACAACAGTCCTAGTGTCTAGTGGACATGTGCCTACCACAAAATGGTAACTAACACATACCCATTAATCGTATTTTACTTATTCTAAGAATACGTAAGATAACTGAATTCTGATTGCACTCGTGCACTTTTAAGTGAGTTTCATAACAATGAACATTGAACATCTATACCAAACAACTCAGTAACCACTACTGTCACTATTGTTGCTACAGTAACTACTACTGTCACTACTGTTGCTACAGCTACAGTAACTACTACTGTTGTTACTGCTGCTACAGCTACAGTGACTACTGCTGTCACTACTGTTGCTGCAGCTACAGTAACTATTGCTGTTACTACTGCTGTTACAGCTATAGTAACTACTGCTGTCACTACTGTTGCTGCAGCTACAGTAACTATTGCTGTTACTACTGCTGGTACAGCTACAGTAACTACTACTGTCACTACTGTTGCTACAGCTACAGTAACTACTACTGTTGTTACTGCTGCTACAGCTACAGTGACTACTGCTGTCACTACTGTTGCTGCAGCTACAGTAACTATAGCTGTTACTACTACTGTTACAGCTACAGTAACTACTGCTGTCACTACTGTTGCTGCAGCTACAGTAACTACTGCTGTCACTATGTTGCTTGCAGCTACAGTTAACTACTGGGTGTCACTACTGTTGCTACAGCTACAGTAACTACTGCGTCACTACTGTTTCTGCGCTACATAACTATTGCTTTAATGCTGTTACAGCTACAGTAACTATTGCTGTTTCTTACTGGCTGTTACAGCTACAGTAACTATTACTGTCATACTGCTGCTTTCAGCTACAGTTAACTATTGCTGTTACTACTGCTGTTACAGCTACAGTAACTACTACTGTCACTACTGTTGCTGCAGCTACAGTAACTATTGCTGTTACTACTGCTGCTTCAGCTACAGTAACTATTGCTGTTACGACTGTTGCTACAGCTACAGTAACTATTGGTGTTACCACTGTTGCTACAGCTACAGTAACTATTTGCTGTTACTACGTTGCTAAAAGCTACAGTAACTATTTCTGTTAAACCCCTGTTGCTACAGCTACAGTAACTATTGCTGTTACCACTGTTGCTACACTACAGTAACTATTGCTGTTACCCCTGTTGCTACAGCTACAGTAACTATTGCTGTACACTGCTTGCTAACAGCTACAGTAACTATTGCTGTTACCACTGTTGCTACAGCTACAGTAACTATTGCTGTTACCACTGTTGCTACAGCTACAGTAACTATTGCTGTCATTACTGTTGCTGCAGCTACAGTAACTATTGCTGTTACCACTGTTGCTACAGCTACAGTAACTATTGCTGTTACTACTGTTGCTACAGCTACAGTAACTATTGCTGTTACTACTGTTGCTACAGCTACAGTAACTATTGCTGTTACTACTGTTGCTACAGCTACAGTAACTATTGCTGTTACCACTGTTGCTACAGCTACAGTAACATTGCTGTTTCCACTGTTTTCTACAGCTACAGAACTATTGCTGTTACCACTGTTGCTACAGCTACAGTAACTATTGCTGTTACCACTGTTGCTACAGCTACAGTAACTATTCCTTCATGTGTTAGCTCAAATCACCGACCAGTATGTTTTAAATAAGTGACCCAATGATCAGAGCAGATCGACTGGTCCGAACCCTTGACTGGTCCGAACCCTTGACTGGTCCGAACCCTTGACTGGTCCGAACCCGGGACTGGTTTCAAACAGTTTCGTTGGACAATAAAGCAGACTGTAAACGGATGGGTTTGTAGGCGCCCTTATAAACACAAACATTAAAAATCAGGAACGTGACGGTAAGCTGTCCAATATACAAAAAGATTAGAAAAAGAAATACAAATCTAAGCTTCATTTAAGGTTATTAATATAAATTCAAGAGGTTGCTAGTAGAATTGCAGTAAATCAAACCCTTCAAATCATTATGAAGCTGTGTGTAGTCTGTGGTCATCAACAAACAGGCTTCCACATGGATAAATTGTCATTTTTGTGGGAAAATTGGTGTCACGCTCCTTGTGCAGATATCCCAGAACTAGCTACAACAGTATTAAAACAAGAAGTTTTTTGGGTAGCCCAAATGAGGAAAATCTGTGGACTAAAATCACAAGGGTATTAAAAAGAGGATAACATCAAAGCTGCTTTCATAGAAAACCTGGAAGCTTTTTACAACAGATGGGGAAAATAAAAAGTCTTTGGGGTGAATGGTACTGCCCTTGATACTGGCCATGTAGTCACAAAGAAAGGGTAAAACCATATTGGGGGGAAACTGTCCGGGGGAAAAAAAGGGGGAACGGAGGGTCCAGCAAAAGGTGAGGGAATATTCCAAAAAAAAAATGGTGGGGGATTTTTCCAAGGGGGTTTCGCAGGGACAAAAAAGAAAAAAAGGGACCCAGGGAAACAGGGAAAAAGGAAAAATAAACCAAAATTCAAAAAAAAACCCAGGGAAACAAAAAACCCCCAAAGCTGTGAAAAAATTCCAAAAACCTTGGGGGGGTATTGGGGGCTGGGAATGGAAAAAAAAAAAAAAAAATGCACCCGGGGAATGTAAAAGCCAAAACAAAGGAAAAACCAACCTTCCATATTTTTACTTGGGTTACTTTCAGGGAAACGGAAAAAAAAAAAAACGGGGGAATAACTTAATGAAAGCATCCCATTAAAAACAAAAATAAAACCCCCCTTCCGGTTTTTTTTAAAAAATGGTACCCTAAAGGGGAAAAGGAGTTTTTAAAATGCCAGGAAAAAGGGGAAAAAAAAGCAAAAATGGCCGGGGAAAAAGGGGGAACCAACCATAAAAATTTTTTGGGGGAAAAAAAACGGGCAAAAATGGCAAAATCACCCCAAAAATCATTTTTTCCGGGGAACCCAAATCCCCCCCCCAAAACCAAACCCGTACAGTAAAAATCCGGAAAAAAATCCCCCCCCCAACCAAAATAACCATCCGTGACTTCTTCGCAAAATAAGGGTTTTAAGCCCACAAAAAAAATCCCTTTAAAACCGTGGATCCAGGAAACAACCCCTTTTAAATGGCCCAAAAAATATTTAAAAAAAAATCCCTTAAATTTATACAATTTGACAGAGTGAACGGCAAAAGGGGGGGGTTGGCCTGTACATTGCAGAGTCATTTGTTTGCACAAAACTGCTTAATGCCTAAATGAGTAGTGGAAGTTTTACAGTAAAGGTCGAGAACCAAAACCTATCATTGTGGTAGTCACAAGCCTCGGATGAAACATCCCCAATTCCAGGAACAGCTTTTAAAAAATTTGACCACTGTCGGAAAATTTTCCCCGCCCCTGCACCCAACATTTGCTCCGGGGATTTCAACTTAAGGCCCCTAAAATGGGGGAAATATGCAAATAATATGTTGCAGTAAAAAAACACCAGGGGCAGCTCTGATGAAAACCACACTAAACCGATTTTTTAAATCTTGCACAAAATTAAATTTTAAAACCCAGCAAATAATAGAGCCTACTAGACTGGGAATACACTAACCTATTTCATTTAAAATGATGACTGATAAGAAATGTCCCCAATCAAAAAAAATATACTCGATCACAACTAATTGAGGTTCAACATGTATGCGGGAGCCCCAGACCGACAAAATGAGATGTCACGGGGAGCATTCCCCAAAATTTCAACTTCATTAAAAAAAAACATAAAGGGGCCCAAAGTAAACCAAAGTCCAAAACCGATTAAGTGGGAAGTTATACAAGCAAAAAGACCCAAATTTTATGCCTAGAACAGTTAACTCGGTGGCATCGAGATGCAAAAGGGGTTATTCCTCTAAGAAAAAAGGAGGGTAGATGTTAAAATAGAAAGAGCGGGCGCTCCCTTTGGGGCGACGGAAAAGAATAACAGAGCGGCAAAAAAGGGGTTTTCAATATTCTAAAATGCGCAGGGGACACGGGTAGAGAAAAGCAAGCACGAATTTAAAGTAAAAGAACCCTTTGGATCGGGAATCGGGGGAAAAAAACTAAAAGCCATAAAGAAATCGAAAAAAACCCCAAAAGTTTTTTCCCCTTTTTCCCAAAATCAAAAATCGAGAAAAAAAGTCCATATTGGGCCCCATTTAAAAACAAGATGGGTCCTAACAGATGACAGCAAAGGAAATGAGTGAGCTATCAAATCCCAATATGACTCAGTTTTTAGCAAGCCCCAACCAGACTGAGAGTCGAAGATCAAAATGAATTTTTTATGAAGGCCACAAATTTGATTAAACACAACCTATCCATGTTATCCGATGCCCAAAAGCTTCGAAAGGGGGGGTAAAAGAATGCCCCTGCATCTCCCCAGGGCCAGACTCATGGAACTCTGTGTTCATCAAGAACTGCCAAAAAGCCCCTTCACGAGCCTTTTTTCCCTCCTTGGAGAGGAGCTGGACCGGGGGTCGCCCTCAGTTACTAAAACAACAGACTACCCCCTCACAAAGGGGGGGGAGTAAAGAACAGCAAAAAACTAAGCCATAGCATACTCCCCTATCATAAAAAAATTTTGAAAGGGGGCCTAAGAAGCAAGATACCACCCATCTAGAAAACCCATCAGTTACACAACCCAGGGCAACAGGGTTTAGAAAGGGCGCCCTGTCGTTCAATATGGATATTTCGAAAGGTCCTAATGCACTAAAGACAAAAAGAATGCAGATTAAATTTTACAACTTTGCAAAAAGCCTTCGACAAAATTGACATGGCGTAAAGCGCACAAAAAAGCGGCTAAAAGGGAAAAACAGGAAAATCGGGTGATGGTTTAATTTCCCCCACTAACAGAACACAGAGAGTGTCGTCAACAAGTAAATCCCAGGCAGCAGGTGAAAAGCTCTGTTCACAAGGCACAGTACTAGCTCCATCTTGTTTTCCCCATCCTATATCCGACATAGACAAAGGGGTCAGCCCAGCACCGTGTCTTTCCCTTTTAGGTTTAACCCGAATCGCATGGGGAGGTCTTCCATTGCAGCACTGCAAGGTCCAGGGGGAATAACCAAATCTTTCAGTGGGGTGCAGAAAACAATATGAATTCAACGATGAGAAAATTTTAATTTCTCAGATAGGGGAAACAGAGGAAAAAATCTTTTCCCGAGTAAAAAAAATTTTGGCCCCAAAAATAGAGCAAACACCAACGCAAAGACCCGGGAGGTTATGTCGGAGGTTCAACTTCAAGGGCCCCTAACATTGTTCAAACGCATCTGCTGAAAAATCAGGATGGATAAAGGAACCCTTCAAAACAGGGAGGCCAAGCCATGTGAAATCTTTAGGGGCAATTGTTCTACTAGGGGGAATATTGCGCATCTAACAGCACCTTTCAAGGCAGGTGAAATTTCCCCACCCAGAAAAAGACAGAGAACTTTCACGGGGCGCATAACGGAGATAAAACACCTCAATTACTGGGAGCGCTTTGGGGTTTTTAAACCTGTTTCCCGGAAAGCGGAGGGAGGATACATGATTATATCCCTGGAAAATCCTGAGGGACTAGTACCCAACGCACACGAAAAATCCTCATACGAAAGCAAAAGACTTTTCAGACGATCACCATCCCCCCAATGAAAAGCAGGGTGTCCTAGCACGTTAAGGCCATACAATAAAAGGTTAGGGGCCCCAGAGTTCAATCCTCCCAGCACACATAAGGGGATTTCCAACAGACCCCCGGGAGTCTTCAAGCTCACTGGCAAGCACCCAAAGCAGTTCCTGATCAGCCGGGCTGTGGCTCGAGTGGTTTTCGTGCGCCAGCACAACAGCCGGTTGATCAGGCGCTGATCCACCAGGAGGCCGGTCACAGCCGGGGGCCCCGGGGCGTTGACCCCCGAAACTCTCTCCAGGGAAACCCCCAGGTAAATGCTGTCATTTTCTGTTGCTGCACTACAGTAAATATTGTGTTACCACTGTTGAAAAGCTCAGTAAAAATGTGTCATTACTGTTTCTTTCAGCTTAGAACATTGCTGTTACCAATGTTGCTACAGCTACAGTAATTACTACTGTTGCTACTGCGCTACAGTTACTATTACGTAACTACGTTTCACAACTACAGTAACTATTTTTGCAACTGTTTCTACAGCTACAGTAAATTTCTGTACTACTGTTTTCTACAGCTACAGTAATATTTTTGTTACTACTGTTGTCAGCTCAAAACATACGTTTCTATGCTCTACAGCTAAGTAACTATGCTATCACTCCGCGCTACAGCTACAAAAATACTGCTATCACTACTGCGCAACAGCTACAGAAACTCGGCGTCATACTGTGCACAGCTACGTAACTACTGCTGTCCTACTGCTGCTAACCAGTAACTATGTTCACAACTGTCTACAGCTACTTCTGCATAATATGCGCACAGCTACAGTAACAGGGGCTCACAACTGTTCTACAGCTACAAAACTACGCTTCACTACTGCGCAACAGTAACTATGTTCCCCAAAACTGTTGCTACAGAAAAACTACTGCTGCATCCCTTTGCTGCTACAGAACATTATCACTACGGGCCTACAAAAGTAACTACGCTGTCACTACTGCTGCTAACCTACAGAACACGGCTGTTTACCCGTTTGCAAAAAGCTACAAAACTACTGCTGTCACTACTGCTGCTAGAAAACAACCACTACTGTTCTACAGTAACTACGCTGCACTACTGCTGCTATTGCTAAGATCATAGTTGTACAGTAATATTTAAACTCTTTTCTCGATCACTTTGTTTTTAAATGTGTAATGTGATTGTAAAACCCTTTTTTGTGTTTGTGTCCCTTTTTGTATTGTAAGTTCGTTGGGGGAAGTAATATGGTGTTATGCTGTACAGAATATGTTCCCAAAGGAAGTAACTATGGTTTTTGCTACTGCTGCCGTTATTTTTTTAAATTTTTAAATAACCTGCGTCACTACGCGCTACAGTAACACGCTGTCACTCTGTTGCTACAGCTACAGAAACTACTGCTGCACTACCTGCTACAGTAACACTCTGTCCTCGCTGCTACAGTAACTACTGCCTGTCAACTGCTCACAGAAACTACGCTGTCATTATGCTGCTACTAACTCTGCTCAACGCTGCTACAGTAACATGCGCCCACACTGTTGCACAGTTAGTAACCACTACTGTTGCTACGCTACAAACCCTACGTTGCTACAGCTACAGTAACCACTACTGTCACTAATGTTGCTACAGCTACAGTAACCACTACTGTCACTAATGTTGCTACAGCTACAGTAACCACTACGCACTTGTTGCTACGCTACAGAAAACCCAACGCACTACTGTTCTAACTAAGAACCATCGTCACTAATGTTGCTCGCTACAGTAACCATATGTCACTACTTTTGTACATCTACAGAAACCCATACTGCACTAATGTTCTACAGCTACGAAACCCTACTGCACAATGTTGTACAGCCAGAACCATACTGTCACACTTTTGCTACAGCTAAGAAACCATACTGTCAAAATGTTGCTACAGTACAGTAACCAGTACTGTCACTACTGTTGCACATCTACAGTAACCAACTGTCACACGTTGCTACACTACAGTAACCATCCCACTACGTCACACATTTTCTAAGCACAGTAACTACTACTTCACTACTGTTGCTACAGCTACAGAAACCACTGCTGTCCTAATGTTCTACAGTACAGTAACCACATTCATATGTTGTACAGTTACAGTAACCACACTGTCACTCTGTTTACAGCAGAGTAACCATACTTCACTAATGTTGTAAGCTACGAAAACCGCTTGTTGCTAAGCTACGTACCCACTGCACTACTTGCAATTAAGTAACCACTACTGTCACTACGTTGCTACAGCTCAGAAACCCAGCTGTCATACTGTTTTGCTACAGCTACATAACCATGCTGTCACTACTGTTGCTAAGCTACAGTAACTACTGCGCATACTTTTGTCAGCTACAGAACCACTACTGCCACTGTTTACAGTACAGAACCCATACTGTCCCTACTGTTGTACGCTCTAACCCTGCTGTCATCTTTGCTACAGCTACGTAACTCTGCTGTCAACTGTTGCTACATACATAACCACTACTGTCCTATGTTGCTACAGCAAGTAACCACTATGTCACTACTGTTGCACAGCTCAGAAACCCATCTTCACACTGTTGTACGCACAGTAAAACTGCTGTCATACTGTTGCTACAGCTACAAAACCCATACTGTCCTACTTTTGCTACAGCTACGTAACCCTACTGTCACTATGTTGCTACACTACAGTAACCACACTGTCCACTGTTGCTAAGCTCGTAACACTACTGTCACTACGTTGCTACAGCTACAGTAACCATGCTGCACAATGTTTTCCCGAACGTAACCACTCTGTCAAATGTTCTACAGCACAGAAACCCACTACTGTCACTATTTTCTACAGCAGAGTAACCACTAGCCCCTAATGTTGCTACAGCTACAGTCCACACGTCATACTGTTCTAAAAAGTAAGAACCACTACTGTCACTAATTTTCTACAGCTACAGAACCACTATGCCCACTGTTGCTACAGCCAGAACCACTACTGTCATATGTTGTTTCAGTACGAAACCACTCGCCTCGTTGCTACAGCACAGTAACCACAAAGTCCTATGTTGCTACCAAAGAACCACTACGTCACTCTTTGCTACAAGCTACGAACCCACTACGTCACTAGTTCTACAGTACAGAAACCATACTGCACTACTGTCACTACGTTGCTACAGCACATGACCGCTACCTCGTACGTTGCTACGCTGCAATAATCACCCCTATTGCTACAGCAAACGATGCAACACCCTTCCCAATAAAAAAGCGGGGGTGTCACTACACGTTAAAGACAATACAATAAGTGCAGGGCCCGAGACTTTCAGCTCCTCCCAGCAAAACATAAGGGGGGGTTTCCAACGACCCCCGCTTCTTAAATGGCACTTTACAAGCACCTAAAATTTGGTCCCGACCCGCCGGGCTGTGGCTCGTACTTGGTTTTTTGTGCATCGGCAGAACAGGCAGTATCAGGGTTTGATCCACCCGCGGCCTGGGCACAGACCCGGGTCGGGGGGGCGTTGACCCCCGGTCTCTCTCCAGGTAAAACCCAGGTAAACGTATAGTAACTATACTGTCCTCAGCTACGTAACTATACTTTCTACGCTCAGTAACTCTACTGTTCTACAGTACAGTACCACGTTGCACCCCAACTCCACTACAAATTTTCAACTCTTTTACCCCTAGTTAAAACTAAAGTAACCACTAGTCACTACCCCTGTCACTACCACGTCACTACCAAGGACCCTACTGCCATGGGTATATACTGATACCCTTCATGTACAACAGTACCCCTATTGTTCCATATGTCATATATTCTCACCCTACTGACTACCCCCGTCATACCCCTGTCCTGCCCCTGTCACTACCCCTGCACTCCCTGTCCCTCCAATTGACCCCTACTCCCTGCTCAGTACTGTAACCTTCAGACAACATAGCCATATTTTTCCACTACTGTCACTCTTTCCACCACTATGTCATACTATGTCCCGTCTGCAACCTACTGCACAGCTAAACTATTTGTCCTTTCTTGGTCCGTTAAGTTCCGTCTGACTGGGTCACGCCCCAAAAACCCCCTAAGCCCCAAGACTCATTCAGACCATTACCCCCAGACAAAAGGGCCCACCTGCAAATGCTGAGTGGGGTGGTGTCATAGTACAACAAGACTGACATAAACCACGGTCCCCCTTGGGGGACCGCTATAGTACTGATGCCACAACGGTCCAAAACCTGCTGGATCACTGTGGTACGGCATTAAACAACAGCCCCTCCCGTGGGGCCACTGTGGTACTGATAAAAAGAACGGCCCCGCCCCTTTGCCCAACTGTGGTACCCAAAGACGTCCACGTTGTGAACCCGCTTGGTATATTAGTACCCCAGGTGGAAATTAGTTAGTACCGACTAGACAAGAAAGGTCCATTGTTGGTTCAGCTGCGGACATATAAAAACGGGGCCCCCTCTGTGATCCAGCGCGGACATATAAAAACGGGCCACCCTGTTGATTAGCGCGGTGAAAAGACAACTTTCTACCCCTGGGGATCCCCCGGTTCACAAAAACGGTCCCCTGTTGATCCCGCGCGGTATCAAACAACAGTCCCCATGTGATCCAGCACGGTACTCACAACAAAGGGCCACCCTGTTGAACCCCTGGGTACTCCAAAAAACGGGCCCCTCTGGATCCAGCTAGGACTCACAAACAACGCCCCCCTGTTTATCAGCTTTGGTACCAAAACAACGTCCCCCCGTTGACCCGTACGGGACCCCAAACAACGTCCACCCCGTTGAACGTGCGGGAAACCCCAAAAAAACGGTTTCAGCACGGAACAAGCCTTCTCCAGACTGAGGGATGCCACCTCAAAACTTTAAGGGGGATGGGTGATTTTGAAGATTTCTCTTCTATCAATTTTCTGTACCGAAAAAAGGGGCCCACTTTGGGAGGGGAACGTTTCGAAATAAAAATACCTAACTGTTTCATATGTGTCTTACCTAACAATCTCTCGTTTTGAAAATTCTCATTATCCATCCTATCATTTTCTTTGCACGTGCGATCGTGGCACTGTTGTGATCCTTGAAAGTGAGATCCTCAGACATTACTACTCCCAGGTCCCTTACATTATTTTTCCGCTCTATTGTATGGCCGGAGTCAGTAGTATACTCTGTTCTAGTTATTATCTCCTCCAGTTTTCCCTAACGGAGTAGTTGGAATTTGTCCTCATTGAACATCATATTGTTTACCGTTGCCCACTGGAAAACTTTGTTTATATCTTCTTGGAGGCTAACCGCGTCCTCAGGAGATGACAGCCTCATGCAGATCCTAGTATCATCCGCAAATGATAATACGGTGCTGTGGTGTATATCTCTGTCTATGTCTGATATGAGGATAAGGAATAAGATGGGGGCGAGTACTGTGCCTTGTGGAACAGAGCTCTTCACTATGGCAGCCTCCGATTTAACTCTGTTGGCCACTACTCTTTGTGTTCGATTTGTTAGGAAGTTGAAGATCCATCTCACCACTCCCAGTTATTCCTTTAGCACGTATTTTATGGGCTATTACGCCATGATCGCATTTGTCAAATGCTTTTGTAAAGTCTGTGTATATTACACCTGCATTCTGATTTTCTTCCAGTGCATCCAAGGCCATGTCATAGTGATCCATTAGTTGTAAGAGGCAGGAGCGACCTGCCCTGAACCCATGTTGCCCTGGATTGTGCAGATTTTGGGAATCCAGGTGATTTGCAATCCTGCTTCTTAGCACTCTTTCAAAGATTTTTATGATGTGGGACGTCAGAGCTATTGGTCTATAGTTCTTAGCTAATGCTTTGCTGCCACCTTTATGGAGTGGGGCTATATCCGTTGTTTTAAGTGACTGTGGAATTTCACCCATGTCCAAGCTCCTCCTCCATAGTGTACTTAGGGCACGCGAGAGGGGTTTCTTGCAGTTCTTAATGAAAAGAGTTCCACGAGTCTGGGCCCGGGGCTGAGTGCATAGGCATGTTGTCAATGGCTTTTTCGGTACTCACAAACAACGGTCCACCCTGTTGATCCAGCTGCAGTACTCACAAACAACGGTCCACCCTGTTGAACCAGCTGCGGTACTCACAAACAACGGTCTACCCTGTTGATCCAGCTGCGGTACTCAAACAACGGTCCACCCTGTTTATCCAGCTGCGGTACTCACAAACAATGGTCTACCCTGTTGATCCAGCTGCGGTACTCAAACAACGGTCCGCCCTGTTTATCTAGCTGCGGTACTCACAAACAACGGTCCACACGGCTGGTCCAACAGCGGTACTCACAAACAACGGTCCACCCGGCTGGTCCAACTGCGGTGAATTAACATCAAACAAGTTTTTTCATTTTTTTTTTGTTATGCGGAAGAGGCTCGGTGACTGTTGTTGCTGCTCAAGGCTGTTGTTGTTACTGCTGCTGTTGTTACTGCTGCTGCCTGATGGTGTTACCTGCCTCACATGCATTGCTGGGACCTGCTTTTTGTGAAGGAAGGGGCGGCGGCTGTTGCTGGAGCTGCTGCTACTAGTAACTGCTGTTGTTGCTGCTATTGTTGATGTTGCAGATGCTGTTGGTACGGTTGCTATCTGCATCACATGTACTGCTGGGAGCTGTTTTATAAAACCTGCTACCACTCCAGTTACTACTACTACTACATCTATATTATTTTTGCTGCTTCCACTATTACTACTGCTGCTGTACCACCACTTTACTGTTATTACTGCTGCCACCACTACTAATGCCACTACTAATACTATTATTATTATTATTACTGCTACAAATAATACTAGTAATGATATTACTGGTACTTCTACTACTACAGGTGTTGTTGCTACTACAGCTACTGCTAATATTACTGCGAGTGTTACTGTTACATCTGCTTCTATGATAGCTACTACCAACAGGTGGTACAACTAGTACTACCTTCCCCGTGCCTCCCTGCTACAACAAAAGGCACATCCTAGACAACATTCACTATCAACATTATCATTGTTATCATAAGACATGATAATGCTACAACCAACCAGTTTAAGAAACTTGATGCCGTAGACCACTTCTATCGTGTGACATCTATTAAGAGTGTTACTAGTTCTTTATTGAGACTATTGCTACTCCAGTAAAGTCTTTCCATCTTATCGTGTAACATATATAGGTGTTTTACTAGAGCTTTACTGAGGCTACCCCTACTTCAGTAAAACGTGGACAAACTTCGTGCACCAACTATGAGAGGAACATAGAGTTTTACTAAGGTTACTGCTACTTACGAGGTACTATCAGAAAGTCCCCATACTCGAATTTTCGGCGGCTTCCTGTGTGAAAAATGTCGGCTGTGTAGATCACGCTGCGGAGTACACTCTGGGAAGTAGCGGGGAGAGTTTCAGTGCGGTCGGTCATTATGTTTTAGCTAGATGGGCATTTTTTTGTTGTGTTAACAGTGCGTTGTTATACTGGTCGCCGTTGTCCAGCGGTGAGAGTAGCCACTCTCATTGCTGAGGTCCAGGTAATAAACCCTGGACATTAACAAAAAAATTACTACGCCTCCAGTACTTATGTACCACATGTCCCTAAGTGGTTGGGCAACTTGCCTTGTTTCCTCCTCTTTCCCTCCTTCCCATCCTCTTCCAGTATTTCCATCCTTCCTCATCCTTCTTCCTTCCCATCTCACGACAGCTCTGGTCGTCTTCCTCGTGGTCGTGCGTTGTTGTCTCGGATCAAACTTCATGACCCCGTCGTTCCCCCAGGCGCTGTGTGAAAAAATAGTTATCACGCCAGTATACTGGCTACGGACTGACGGAATATACTACTGCACTTTCTCTAAGTCTTTCTGACATTACATGAGTGAGTGTTGGTGCCACGTGTGTACGTAACTTATTATGTATGTAAAATATTCAGTATCATGTTTCATTACCATGTGTCTCAGTCATGTATTAGTGTCTATGTCATTCGAATAAATGTATCTTTGTACATAATATGGACATGAATATGAAATAAATTCTTTATTTTATATTTATTATTATTATTATTATTATTATTATTATTATTATTATTATTACTACTACTACTACTACTACTACTACTACAACTACAAGTAGTGTGTGTGTAGTACTACAAGTAGTAGTAGTAGTATACCTGGAGTATACCTGGAGAGGGTTCCAGGAGTCAACGCCCCCGCGGCCCGGTCTGTGGCCAGGCCTCGTGGTGGATCAGGGCCTGATCAACCAGGCTGTTACTGTTGGCCGCAGGAATCCCGACGTACAAACCATAGCCCGGCTGGTCAGGTACTGACTTTGGCTACCTGTCCAGTGCCGGCTTGAAGACAGCCGCACTGTGTCTTGAATAACATTATTAATGTTGTGTAAGACATCGCCGAAGCTGGTGAAAGGGCCAGTACACGCCAGGAACCTGTTTCTTACACACTACTGTACACTTGCACTCTAGGAGCCTCACGCGCGCGCGCGCGCACACACACACACACACACACACACACACACACACACACACACACACACACACCGGTGAAGAGGCGGGGCCAGGAGCTAAGACTCGACCCCTGCAACCACAAATAGGTGAGTACAAATAGGTGAGTACACACACAGATGAGTCACAGGGGTGTTAGGACGTATTTCTTCAGTTATAGAGTTGTCAGGAAGTGGAACAGTCTTGAAAGTAGTGTAGTGGAGGCAGGATCCATACATAGCTTGAAGAAGAGGAATGATAAAGCTCATGGAGCAGGAAAAGTGATCTAGTAGCGACAGTGAAGAGGCGAGGCCAGGAGCTGTGACTCCTCCCCTGCAACCACAACTATATGAGTACACACAAACACACACACACACACACACCGAGCACATCTCCTGAGGCGCACATCAACCAGGTAATTGCTGCAGCATATGGACGCCTGGCAAACCTGAGAATAGCTTTCCGATACTTCAGTAAGGAATCGCTCAAGACTCTGTACACAGTGTATGTCAGGCCCATATTGAAGTATGCAGCACCAGTTTGGAACCCACACCTGGTCAAGCACGTCAAGAAATTAGAGAAAGTGCAAAGGTTTGCAACAAGACTAGTTCCAGAGCTAAGGGGTAATGCCCTTCGAAGAAAGGTTAAGGGAACTCGGCCTGACGGCACTGGAGGACAGGAGGATTAGGGGAGACATGATAATGACATATAAGATACTGAGAGGAATTGACAGGGTGGACAAAGACAGAATGTTCCAGAGATGGAACGAAGAAATAAGGGATCACAATTCGAAGTTGAAGATTCAGATGAGTCAAAGGGATGTTAGAAAGTATTTCTTCAGTCATAGAGTTGTCAGGAAGTGGAATAGTCTGAAAAGTGACGTAGTGGAGGCAGGAACCATACATAGTTTTAATCGACTGTTATGGGTCGCATCCTGGGGTACAAGATTGAAAGATCCCAACGGAAATAAGACAGTTTAATATATTTATTATGCACCCCATACCCATCCTGTGGGTGGTAGTCAGAAGAGTACAGAGGTACATAATGGGTCCAGGGACTGAACCCCAAAGTTATGATAACTGAACTAGTTACAAAGGTAATGAACTCCAGGTAGATCTGGTCATAATCATGGCAAGTTACAAAGGTAATGAATCATCCTCACTCCTATACATGGTTAATTACAAAGTAATGAGCCAGTGACACGTCCACACCCGGTCACAATTGTAATGAGTTATAAATACAGATATTAAGTGGGTCATACACCCACACGAGTGCGCACGCACGCACACACACACACACACACACACACAGAGTAGTCAGTAAGTGGAATAGTTTGGGAAGCGATGTAGTGGAGGCAGGATCCATACATAGCTTTAAGCAGAGGTATGATAAAGCTCACGGCTCTGGGAGAGTGACCTAGTAGCGATCAGTGAAGAGGCGGGGCCAGGAGCTCGGACTCGACCCCCGCAACCTCAACTAGGTGAGTACACACACACACACACACACACACACACACACACACACACACACGAGGGCGCGCACACAGACACATGGACACGAGCGTACAAACGTGTACATACATACACACACACACATACACACACACACATACACACACATGGTAATGCATTATTTACAGCTAGCAAAGTCAGGGTATTTCTCCAGAATGGTCTGTAATATACCACTGTGGATAAAATACTTTGCCATTTCTTGAACATTTCTGAGTGAGTTGTCTCTAAATTCATTAATTTTATCGCACTCCAGTACATAATGACGCAGGGTGTGACAATAGTCCATCTGGCAAAGTTTACATTTCGTTTGGTCTACATCTGGTGGTGGTGATTTAACCTGCCGAAGATACTTGTAACCCAGCCGGAGCCGGGCAGTAGTGACATCCAAGAGTCTGTTTATTTTGTTGGATGCGCCATAGACATGTGGCTCCTCCTGCATGATGGAATGATGATAGATGGACTGACTTGTGTCAATCTCCCTAAGTCTTAAGTCAATAAAGTTCAATTGAAGTTCTTTTCGTATTATTGTTCTCAAACTGCTAACTGACAACCCAAGATTGTAATCTACTCCCTCTGTGAAAGCATACAGCTAGCCAATTTTATCAGTTTCTATCATGCATCTGAAGACCAATGTGAGATGGAATCCACAGCATGTGCACTCTGACTCCACTATCCACAATCTTACCATACCTGTGTCTGGCTTCTGACACAAGCATGCCACAATTTATACTTAATGAGTTGAGAGCATTTATGGATGACAGAGAATCAGTTACAATTAAAGATACATGGACGCATTTGAGTGCAAGGAGTATGGCAAACAGTTCTGTTTGAAGGGTAGAGGCCCAGTTATTGATGCGTGCTCCAATTTCTTTATGAGAACCATCATTCTGTATGACAACAGCAGCACTACCAGCTGCACCAGTGGACTGGTGAACAGAACCATCAACGTAAATAATTTGTGAAAGAGTGTTCTGTGTGACTAAGTTATCAATACAGCTTAAGGCATCATGCTTGGCTTCAAGACGAAGCTTTGGTTGTGATTTAAGAAGAGTTTTGGGGGAAATGGAGGAATGGTAGTTTGGAATGGGGTAATATTCCATGGAGCAGGGAAGTGCCTCTGTTGCCTAACTTGACATAGATCATGTAGCTGGTTCATGCGGAGGTCGGTTCCAGTTTTTTCGATTCATCTGGAAGGATGTTCACCAGTGCTGAGGAAAGTTTGGAGGGCTTCTGTGCAGGGGTTTGAATGGGCTAACCTAAGCATATAAGACAGACAGTCCTCGATGACGCACTGACTTTCTTTGGTTATCCTGAGTGGCTAACCCTCCGAGATATAAATCCGAACAAATCTTATCTAATCTTTATCTTATAATGTTGCTAGAGATGAGAGGAGTATTTTATTCGCTTGGGAAACTCTCTCTCTCTCTCTTGATGCGAGGTTTAGTCATATAAAGACCCGCTCATTGGAACTTATTGGTCATGGGACCGAGACCTTTCCCTGACTTTCCGGTCCACCATGAAACTATTAACGTGTCACATCATAAGGACTTATTATGTACCTTTGTAATATTTTGATTGCATACTACTGTCCATAGGGTGGGTGTGGGTGGATAATAATAATAATGCTATCAAGATCTGTATTGTTATATAAACTGAGATAAGATGACAGATGAGATAAGATAGGACAAGATTTTATTCGGATTTTTAACCCGGAGGGTTAGCCAACCAGGATAATCCAGTAAAGTCTGAAGTACCTGTTTACTGCTAGGTGAACAGGGGTAGTAGATGTAAGTAAACATACCAGCTGCAGGAAGACCTGGACAAAGTAACTGCAAAGTAATGAACCAAATCAAAGGGCAAAGTGTGTTGGAGACTGTACCACCTTCAAGATGATCTTCTCTTACAAGCTGACAAGTTAAACAATACAGAGGCGCGCATCATGCCTAACTTGACGTCTGACGCACATAAACAGATTCGTGTATATATACCCACAGCAAGTTAGAGGCGGACATAGAAGCTGGAGGTTAAGCCCCGCAAACTTAAATATACATGTACGCACACAGTTATAGTAGAGAATGACTCTTTACACGTATTCGAAAGTATCTATGACACACCGCCCACAGGATGGGTAAGGGTTGCATAATACATCAATTCAACTAACACATAATCAGTGTTAATCGACTGAATTTTAAGCAGCAGCCCAGCAGTTACATCTCAACCCCCGGAAATTCAGCTAGGCAACTGCGTAGGAAACACTAAACCCGCAGGGCTAGCGAGTAGCGAGTTGATAAGGCCAGCCTAGGCCAACTTGTGCCTACCTTCTGTTGCAACCTTCTAGTTTCGACATAACTGCAGTAAGTGAAGTGAAATCTTTGATTTAAATTATTATTTGTTATAGTTTGGCGCGGTAAAATTAGGACTGTAAAAATTAGCAATGACTAAGTCATATTTGGTTCGTGGCAACTCTTTACTGCCGTAATTTAGTGTAAACTTTCATGGTAACTATAGAATAAGATTGATTAGATGAGATTACACTTTGAGAGTAAGAGTTAGATAATATATATGTGACAGGCTAAGATGAAGTATTACTCGGCTTGGTACAGTTTATCAAGTAAAGTATGCAGAAAAGGTCAAGAAAATTACTCTGAAAAAGACAGAGCAATGAACTTCAAAATATCAAAGGTTTGTTACCAGTCAGTATGAGCCACTCATGTTTACCTAGCATAATCATCTGAGTGGAGACAGCTGAAGCCAGATAAGACAGTCACACTGAGAAAGCCACTGGATACTTCCGTGACGACACTGACATTTCTCAATAGGTTATCCTTCCTGCTGCCTCACACGGAGGTCTCTAGCCACAAGCAAGGCTGCGCTCTCCCACTCTTCCTTCATTAATTGCACTCTGTGTATATGTTTGTATGATATGCATGTATGTATGTATGTATGTATGTATGTATGTATGTATGTATGTATGTATGTATGTATGTACAGTGTATGAATTATAAGGTGCAATTAACACTTGTCAGTGTTTAAATAAAATCCACAAATATACCAAAAAAAAACAAAAACCCACAAATGTAGTTTGTATATATCGACATTCAGCTGAGATCTTCAGCAGGAGGTTCCTTGATGCTGGTGAGGGGCTCTTCATCTTGGGAATTGGAACCCAGATCCAATTCCTGGTGGTCTGGTGGCTAAAGCTCCCGCTTCACACACGGAGGGCCCGGGTTCGATTCCCGGCGGGTGGAAATTCCGACACGTTTCCTTACACCTATTGTCCTGTTCACCTAGCAGCAAATAGGTACCCGGGTGTTAGTCGACTGGTGTGGGTCGCATCCTGGGGGACAAGATTAAGGACCCCAATGGAAATAAGTTAGACAGTCCTCGATGACGCACTGACTTTCTTGGGTTATCCTGGGTGGCTAACCCTCCGGGGTTAAAAATCCGAACGAAATCTTATCTTATCTTATCTTAAGTCTGAATGCCTTCCATTCCCCCCCCACTGGTTTTGTATTGTGGAAAATAATGTATTTTCCAGAAAAAATACAGTGTATTTTTTATGTAAATTAGTGTAACATACTGTATTTAATAAAAAATTATGTCATAAAAAAATGGGAAGCCTGCGCCTGCGCAGATGAGACTCGCCATGTTTGAACTGGTCAACACAAACGTTAGTGAATATTGGGAAGAATTTTCGTGCTCTAGAGGTAAAATTGGGCTGACACCTCTCAAATAGGAGGCGAAATTGTTGGATGTGCATTCCTGCATAACTTGAGATATCAGGCGACTGGACAAGACAGCTCCAGGAACCTCAGATAAGTCTGTTTATGTTTAACTCTGGCCAGTGTTATTTCATGTAGACAGTGAGGTTTTCTGAGTATGATACACCTTAATCTCCAGTCAAATTGGTGAGTGATATTAAGATATATTCTCCTTCTGTTATGTAAATTGTATATATATATAATCGTTTATTAATTTTAATATACAGTCCCACAAATTTATATATTTTCCAGAATTCCTGGTAATACATATTTCATTTGTAATTAATAGGTCTAGAGAGAGGCCTGAGCTTGCTACCATCTGCAGCTCATAAGACTGCCATCCCCACGAGCCCCTTTGAGGCGGGGTAGATGGCAGACCAGAGGCCTAGCTTCTCCCTACGAGCCCCGTGAGGGCGGGGAATGTGGCTAGGCCTGGGGACACTTGGTCCCAAAGATGAGGAGGTACTTGTACCTCCTCCCATGGGAGACTTAAGTCTCGAGACACTCCCCAGATAGGGAGCCAAGGCCGGGTCACCACTACTTGGAAAAGACCCGGGCCGGGAGAATACCGGCAAAAAAAAAAAAAATAGGTCTAGAGCAACTTGTGGATATGACAGTTGTAGGTATCGAAGGGGGACATTTTTGCGACCTAGGTGTCTCAAATTCCTACTCGTCTATGTAACCGATAAATAATAATTATCTTTATCATTTACTGTTAATGTACATAATGAGTTACATTCAGATAAATGAAATTTTCCACATGTATAATCCATACTAGTTTAGCGTTCCCCATACTATACTACTACTACTTCTACTACTACTATTACTACTACTACTAATAATAATAAAAATACTAATAATAATAATAATCAGCAGAGTACACTTGAGAATGCGCATGTTTTATATACAACTTCCTTATTTTATGCTAAATTGAAGGATAAGATAAGATCAGTTGTTCAGGAACTATTAATGGCATAACAATAGTACGAGATTACTTACATTATTTTATTTAATTGATACTATGACTGACCTCTAAATAATCAGGTAACTAATTTCAGTACTTTAATTAAAAGTGTAGCAGATCAATTTGTAGTGTGGTTGACAGGTTGTATGTGTTGAAAATTTAGATGATTTTTCTTGACCGTAACTACGTGATAGTTTGTGCTCAACCAATCGTTTCTTCAATGTCCAGTCTGACCTTTGTAGACTCACATGTGTTGCAGTGGATGCTGTATAAACCTCTGATGTTTCCCGGGACACTGGATTCTTGTGGTTTTTAGAAAATTCATCTAATTTGTTGGGGGAATTAGAAGACTGTTTTTTTTTTGTGATTTTGCAAGGTTTTTGACTCCACCTTGGTGGAAGGTAGAACCAGCATGGTGTTGAAGGGTTTTACGCTATTTGAGCAATGCAAACGCTTTTATTTGCATTTATCAATCCAGCCTGTAATAACCATATATATACCACAGGATTCGTGAAAGGAACTATAGCACAGTTTCCTAAACTAGTACAATCATAACTCCGGTGGAGCTAATACACATATTACCTCACTGACAACACACGTGAGAAATTCTCAGTTGCTCAAGCGCAATCAATAAAACCTATTAATAA
The DNA here is from genome assembly GCF_026875155.1 of Cherax quadricarinatus. Classification (NCBI taxonomy): domain Eukaryota; kingdom Metazoa; phylum Arthropoda; class Malacostraca; order Decapoda; family Parastacidae; genus Cherax; species Cherax quadricarinatus. The sequence goes on along the minus strand of NC_069413.1, from coordinate 66,978,517 downwards.
ACTGCATAATGATTTATCTCAAATTTAAAATCAATAAATGAAGCCTGGTGGCCCAGTAACAAGATAGCTGAATGCTGACCTTCCCAGGGTGGAGAGGCACGAGCTGTGGTACTCTACTTGCATTGCTCGATAACATGATAACATTATCTCATAAAACATTTCCTGAATTACAACATAAGTGCACTCACACGCTCAAAGACACGCTGCGTTTCCTATAACCTCTCAAATTTAAATACGATTTAACATAAATGATAGATTAGGTTTATTTGAAGAGCTAAACTCGTGTGGGTCATTCTCTACGCACCCCATACTCATTCTTTGGGCGGTAGTGAAACAGATTAAAGGAGCAAAATGGCTACATGAATTTCGAACTCCCTATCTACGTGTAGTCAACTTATATATATATATATATATATATATATATATATATATATATATAATATATATATATATATATATATAAATATATATATATATATGTATATATAATATATATATATATAATATATAAAATATATATATATATATATATATATATTATATATATTACAATAAATGAAAGTGCTGAAAAAAACTAGACCATGGGTAATCACTGGAAAGGGCAGAACAATGAACTTTACTGTTTGAAATAACAGTAAAGCCACTTTTAGAAGTTAATAATTACAGATTTAATTTATAAGAGGTACATACCAAAACTTAATTTTCCTCAGGATTGCTTAACCTGACTGGACAATGGTTTATTTCTACTTTTGTATTGTGTGTACATATGTTTTTACTTTTATATACCCTCTCGTACTGTGTTCTGCCTAATAATCTGAGTACAAAGACGGTCTTAAAACCCAGAAATATCTTTAATTTTGTATTTTTCCCCTGGAGTGAATTTTAATTTGTTGATATGGAATATTTTTTTAAAGGTGTGTAGTTTTCATGAGACAACCTGTTATAAGAAGACAGGTTGAAGACAGGTTGCTAACTGGTTAGCTAATGCAAGGTTATCACTGGCTTCATATAACGGATTGCACATTATCAGGCGAGGACAGAGAACCGACGAAAAAAAAAGCAATGCTTCTCAAAACAATTATGATCAAATTCAGATATATACAACGAGGTAGATAGTGTTAGCAGGCGGGATAAATATGATTTGTGTCATTGCAGATGGGGCACTCTACTAGCGACTTACACTACTTTGCTGGATGAACATAGCTCCAACAATCAGGATATTGGTAAGTTGGAAGAAGCTCTGTAATGGTTAATGACCCGTTAAACAACTGAGCACAGCTCAAGACATGATACGGTAGTCAAAATTAAACTTGGTGACTATCATCACTTTTCCACGTAAGAACCTTATTTGATCACAGTCAGAGTTTCATCTTGAAGCTGATGCCTTATGTTGTACTGATGCCTTAGTCACGTAGCATATTCCTCTACAAATTACGTATGTTTGTGGCTGTGTCTACTAATTCACTGGTGCAACTGGTACTGCCGTTGCTGTCATACTCGGGGAACAAGCAGATCTTGTGATGAACATGTTTTGGAGTTCCATCAGATATGGAATATCGTTTATATTATGAAAAAGACTGAGATTGAAATATCGTATTAAGAAATAAGTCACTTTGTCTGACTTTTTTGGGTTATCCTAGGTTCTCTACACATATGATGCTATGTTTGATAACCTATGTAAATGTATTTGTGTATACCTGAGTAAACTTACTAAGTACAGCCCTAATAGATTGGACTGAGTTCTCCATGTCGGCGAACTGAGATAGATGTTACCTACAATCCTACAATATGCAGCCTAGATAAGCTGTATAATAATGGGTCATATCCCTGCCTCTCCAGTGCCTGCCATCACATATAATATTGCCATTGCTGTTATTATTCAGAATGTGGCTATATTAAATGCTCACATATGCGTACTGAATGTGAGCTGCGGTTATGTCCTATACCTGGAGGGGGTTTCGGGGGTCAACGCCCCCTCGGCCCGGTCCGTGACTAGGCCTCGCAGTGGATCAGGGCCTGATCAACCAGGCTGTTACTGCTGGCCGCACGTAAACCGACGTACGAACCACAGTATATTATCATGTATCTTTCTTGCCTGCATTCCAGGGAGTACAAATCAAGGGACTTCAACCGTTCCTAGTAATTTAGGTGCTTTATCGTACTTATACGTGCCATGAAGGTTCTCTGAATATTTTCAAGGTCTGAAATTTCGCCGGCCTTGAAAGGGGCCGTTAGTGTACAGCAAAAGAGAGAACAAACAATTTGAAGAGATTTATCATGTGCTTGCCATCCCTAGTTTTAAAGGTTCTCATTATCCATTCTATCATTTTCCTAGCAGATGTGGTAGATACGTTGTGGTCTTTGAAAGTGAGATTCTCTGACATTATCACTCCCAGTTCCTTCACATTAGTTTTTCGCTCTATTGTGTAGTTGGAATTTGTTTTATATTCTGATACAGATTTTATTTCCTTGAGTTTTTCACAGAGTAATTGAAATTTGTCTTCACTGAACTTCATACTGTTTACTGCAGCCCATTTAAAGATTTGGTTGATGTCTGCTTGGATATTTACAGTCTTCGATGGATGATACTGTCAAGCAAATTCGGGTATCATCAGCAAAGGAGGACACGGTGCTGTGTAGCTTACATCTCTATGTCAGATATGAGGATGAAGAACAGGATGAGAGTGAGTACTGTACCTTGTGGAACAGGAGGCCTGGTCACGGACCGGGCCGCGGGGGCGTTGACCCCCGGAACTCTCTCCAGGTAAACTCCAGGTAAACAGCTTTTCAATGTAGCCGCCTCTGACTTTACTCTGTTTACTATACTATTACTTTTTGTGTTCTATTTGTCAGGAAGTTCTAGATCCATCTACCCACTTTTCCTGTTATTCCTTTATCACGCATTCTGTGTGCTATTTCATCATGATCGTACTTGTCGAAGGCTTCTGCAGAGTCTGTGTAGAGTACATCTGCATTTTGTTTGTCTTCCAGAGTATCCAAGACCATATCACAGTGGTCCAGTAGTTGAGACAGGCAGGAGCGACCTGCTCTAAACCCGTGTTGCCCTGGTTTATGGAACTCATGGATATTTAAGTGAGTGGCGATCTTGCTTCTTAGAACCCTTTCAAAGATTTTTATGATGTGAGACGTTAATATCGGTCTGCAATTCTTTGCAATTACTTTACTGCTGTATTTGTGGAGTGGAGCTATGTTTGTTATTTTTAGTGAGTATAGGATGACCCCAGTGTTCATGCTCCCTCTCCATAGAATATTTAAGAAAAGGGTTTCTTGCAATTCTTGATGAACACGGAGTTCCATGAGTCTGGGTCTGAGGCAGAGTGCATGGGCATGTCATTTAATGCTTTTACAAATTCCTGTGACCGAATGCAAAATTCATCATTACACATGCAACATCGTGTGTAATGTGAAGACGATGTAATCAGTCCATCACCCTTGTAGTCGTAGAATTTGAGGTTGTCAGACTGCAACACATGGCATCTTGGTACAGAAAACACCTTGGACAAGCTTTTCAAGTGAGAAGTGTTGGATCTGAGAGGGACTTGACCTCTCAGTGGCTACATTCTCACTACTACTACTACTACTATCATGTGGGAGTTCGATACGTGGATTAGGTAAGAAATACTCACGTAGGCTGTTATTACGTATAATTGCAGTTATGTGGAGAGAGCCCTTGCCAGCCGTACCTATCTCACTCGCTCCTCTCGTAACACTGACTGACCGGCTGCCCAGTACCCAGTGAGAGGGTCTTTTGAATAACTACTGAGAGCTCGGCGACGCTAACGTATGTCGTCCCGACATACAACTAATACAAACTAAAGATGGCAGGTATACGGCTTGGGCTGATTCTATACAATGTCAAAGTACACAACAATTAAACATTATAACCTACATAAGTAGAACATGGGAATGGAAGCTTACGTAACTGAAACTGTAATGCAATACAAGGTATACTATAGTACAACTTAAAACTCAACAAATGAACAACGAACTCAACGTTGAGATTACAAGTGATAAAAAAAAATTTTGATCGATCGATCTGTATTCGTGTGATCTACGGATTCTGAGGAAGGAATATATACAAAGAAAGAGTGTTTAACAGAAAGGCAGATTCGGTGCACGCAAATCTAGACTGTTAACTCTCAGAATGCGGAGAGAACATGAACACAAAAAAAAAATTCTTGAATACTGATAAGTTGATACTGTAATTATTCATCTATACAGGTTATTTACATTTAACCCCAACTCTGCTAGGGTAAGATTGGCATATGCAGAATGGGTGTCATCTCTGGGAGGATCAAACTCTGTAGCATTGGCTAACTCATGCTGTATTTGAGGCAAATCTGAATTGGAAGTTACAAATGATACTTGAGGATTAGTACACCATAAGTGCATTACCTATGAGACCTCTAAAGATATTAGTCATGAGCCTTGAGAACGTGATAGGGGAAGATCGTAATCCAAATGCCATAACGGAGGAAGTGATAATGACCTGTAGGAGTGGAGAATGCAGTTAGCTCTTGGCTGTCCTCGTGAAGAGGGACTTGCCAAAACCCTTGTAACAAATCTAGGGTTGAAAAGACTTTGTTATCTCCGATATTACGTAAAAGATCACCCAGTACAGGGAGTGGAAAGCGATCTGGAATGGTTTTCGCGTTTAACTTCCTAAAGTCAATCACTGGGGCGCCAAGTACCATCCTTCTTAGGTACTAGTATCAAGGGTGCATTCCAAGGGGAATTGCTAGGTGCAATAACTCCATCATCAAGCATTTGATTGATCAATTCTTCTGCGACAGCAACTTGTGAATGAGGCATTCCTGTACGCAGTATGTAGATAGGTTTAGTACCAGGTTCAAGTGGAATACGATGGACAATAAGTTCTTTTACCCA
>NC_069413.1:66945718-66973109 GCF_026875155.1 Cherax quadricarinatus | reverse complement strand
CGCACACGAACTGGACACGAGCTACAAACGTGTACATACATACAAAACAAAAACACCCCAACATCACACACATGGTAATGCATTATTTACAGCTAGAAAAAGTCAGGGTATTTCTCCAGAATGGTCTGAATATACCACTGTGGATAAAATACTTTGCCATTTCTTGACATTTCTGAGTGAGTTGTCTCTAAATTCATTAATTTTATCGCACTCCAGTACATAATGACGCAGGGTGTGACAATAGTCCATCTGGCAAAGTTTACATTTCGTTTGGTCTACATCTGGTGGTGGTGATTTAACCTGCCGAAGATACTTGTAACCCAGCCGGAGCCGGGCAGTAGTGACATCCAAGAGTCTGTTTATTTTGTTGGATGCGCCATAGACATGTGGCTCCTCCTGCATGATGGAATGATGATAGATGGACTGACTGGTGTCAATCTCCCTAAGTCTTAAGTCAATAAAGTTCAATTGAAGTTCTTTTCGTATAATTGTTCTCAAACTGCTAACTGACAACCCAAGATTGTAATCTACTCCCTCTGTGAAAGCATACAGCTTAGCCAATTTATCAGTTCTATCATGCATCTGAAGACCAATGTGAGATGGAATCCACAGCATGTACACTCTGACTCCACTATCCACAATCTTACCATACCTGTGTCTGGCTTCTGACACAAGCATGCCACAATTTATACTTAATGAGTTGAGAGCATTTATGGATGACAGAGAATCAGTTACAATTAAGTGTCAACCTAGATACATGGACGCATTTGAGTGCAAGGAGTATGGCAAACAGTTCTGTTTGAAGGGTAGAGGCCCAGTTATTGATGCGTGCTCCAATTTCTTTATGAGAACCATCATTCTGTATGACAACAGCAGCACTACCAGCTGCACCAGTGGACTGGTGAACAGAACCATCAACGTAAATAATTTGTGAAAGAGTGTTCTGTGTGACTAAGTTATCAATACAGCTTAAGGCATCATGCTTGGCTTCAAGACGAAGCTTTGGTTGTGATTTAGAAGAGTTTTGGGGGAAATGGAGGAATGGTAGTTTGGAATGGGGTAATATTCCATGGAGCAGGGAAGTGCCTCTGTTGCCTAACTTGACATAGATCATGTAGCTGGTTCATGCGGAGGTCGGTTCCAGTTTTTTCGATTCACCTGGAAGGATGTTCACCAGTGCTGAGGAAAGTTTGGAGGGTTTCTGTGCAGGGGTTTGAATGGGCTAACCTAAGCATATAAGACAGACAGTCCTCGATGACGCACTGACTTTCTTTGGTTATCCTGAGTGGCTAACCCTCCGAGATATAAATCCGAACAAATCTTATCTATTCTTTATCTTATAATGTTGCTAGAGATGAGAGGAGTATTTTATTCGCTTGGGAAACTCTCTCTCTCTCTCTTGATGCGAGGTTTAGTCATATAAAGACCCGCTCATTGGAACTTACTGGTCATGGGACCGAGACCTTTCCCTGACTTTCCGGTCCACCATGAAACTATTAACGTGTCACATCATAAGGACTTATTATGTACCTTTGTAATATTTTGATTGCATACTACTGTCCATAGGGTGGGTGTGGGTAGATAATAATAATAATGCTATCAAGATCTGTATTGTTATATAAACTGAGATAAGATGACAGATGAGACAAGATAGGACAAGATTTTATTCGGATTTTTAACCCGGAGGGTTAGCCAACCAGGATAATCCAGTAGTCTGAAGTACCTGTTTACTGCTAGGTGAACAGGGGTAGTAGATGTAAGTAAACATACCAGCTGCAGGAAGACCTGGACAAAGTAACTGCAAAGTAATGAACCAAATCAAAGGGCAAAGTGTGTTGGAGACTGTACCACCTTCAAGATGATCTTCTCTTACAAGCTGACAAGTTAAACAATAAAGAGGCGCGCATCATGCCTAACTTGACGTCTGACGCACACATAAACAGATTCGTGTATATATACACACAGCAAGTTAGAGGCGGACATAGAAGCTGGAGGTTAAGCCCCGCAAACTTAAATATACATGTACGCACACAGTTATAGTAGAGAATGACTCTTTACACGTATTCGAAAGTATCTGTGACACACCGCCCACAGGATGGGTAAGGGTTGCATAATACATCAATTCAACTAACACATAATCAGTGTTAATCGACTGAATTTTAAGCAGCAGCCCAGCAGTTACATCTCAACCCCCGGAAATTCAGCTAGGCAACTGCGTAGGAAACACGTAAACCCGCAGGGCTAGCGAGTAGCGAGTTGATAAGGCCAGCCTAGGCCAACTTGTGCCTACCTTCTGTTGCAACCTTCTAGTTTCGACATAACTGCAGTAAGTGAAGTGAAATCTTTGATTTAAATTATTATTTGTTATAGTTTGGCGCGGTAAAATTAGACTGTAAAAAATTAGCAATGACTAAGTCATATTTGGTTCGTGGCAACTCTTTACTGCCGTAATTTAGTGTAAACTTTCATGGGTAACTATAGAATAAGATTGATTAGATGAGATTACACTTTGAGAGTAAGAGTTAGATAATATATATGTGACAGGCTAAGATGAAGTATTACTCGGGCTTGGTACAGTTTTATCAAGAAAGTATGCAGAAAAGGTCAAGAAAATTACTCTGAAAAAGACAGAGCAATGAACTTCAAAATATCAAAGGTTTGTTACCAGTCAGTATGAGCCACTCATGTTTACCTAGCATAATCATCTGAGTGGAGATCAGCTGAAGCCAGATAAGACAGTCACACTGAGAAAGCCACTGGGATACTTCCGTGACGACACTGACATTTCTCAATAGGTTATCCTTCCTGCTGCCTCACACGGAGGTCTCTAGCCACAAGCAAGGCTGCGCTCTCCCCACTCTCTTACCTTCATTAATTGCAGATCTGTGTAATATGTTTGTGTTATGAATATGCAATGTATGTATGTTATGTATGTAATTTTGTATGGTATGTAATGTATGTATTATGTATGTCTGTACAGGTAGTGAATTATAAGGAGGCAATTAACACTTCGTCAGTGTTTTAAATAAATCCACATATATACCAAAAAAAAAAACACGAATGTTAGTTTGTATAATCGACAGTCAGGCCTGAGATTTCGCAGGAGGTTCCTGATGCGTGTTTTGGGCTCTTCATCTTGGCAAATGGGGAACACAGATCCAAATTTCTAATTAAGTCTGAATGCCTTCCATTCCCCCCCCCCACTGGTTTTGTATTGTGGAAAATAATGTATTTTCCAGAAAAAATACAGTGTATTTTTTATGTAAATTAGTGTAACATACTGTATTTAATAAAAATTTGTCATAAAAAAATGGGAAGCCTGCGCCTGCGCAGACGAGACTCGCCATGTTTGAACTGGTCAACACAAACGTTAGTGAATAATGGGAAGAATTTTCGTGCTCTAGAGGTAAAATTGGGCTGACACCTCTCAAATAGGAGGCGAAATTGTTGGATGTGCATTCCTGCATAACTTGAGATATCAGGCGACTGGACAAGACAGCTCCAGGAACCTCAGATAAGTCTGTTTATGTTTAACTCTGGCCAATGTTATTTCATGTATAGACAGTGAGGTTTTCTGAGTATGATACACCTTAATCTCCAGTCAAATTGGTGAGTGATATTAAGGTATATTCTCCTTCTGTTATGTAAATTGTATATATATATAATCGTTTATTAATTTTAATATACAGTCCACAAATTTATATATTTTCCAGAATTCCTGGTAATACATATTTCATTTGTAATTAATAGGTCTAGAGAGAGGCCTGAGCTTGCTACCATCTGCAGCTCATAAGACTGCCATCCCCACGAGCCCCTTTGAGGCGGGGTAGATGGCAGACCAGAGGCCTAGCTTCTCCCTACGAGCCCCGTGAGGGCGGGGAATGTGGCTAGGCCTGGGGACACTTGGTCCCAAAGATGAGGAGGTACTTGTACCTCCTCCCATGGGAGACTTAAGTCTCGAGACACTCCCCAGATAGGGAGCCAAGGCCGGGTCACCACTACTTGGAAAAGACCCTGGCCGGGAGAATACCGGCAAAAAAAAAAAAAATAGGTCTAGAGCAACTTGTGGATATGACGGTTGTAGGTATCGAAGGGGGACATTTTTGCGACCTAGGTGTCCCAAATTCCTACTCGTCTATGTAACCGATAAATAATAATTATCTTAATCATTTACTGTTAATGTACATAATGAGTTACATTCGATAAATGAAATTTCCACATGTATAATCCATACTAGTTTAGCGTTCCCCATAAACTATACTACTACTACTTCTACTACTACTATTACTACTACTACTACCTATAATAAAAATACTAATAATAATATAATCAGCAGAGTACACTTGAGGAATGCGCATGTTTTATATACAACTTCTTATTTTATGCTAAATGATGGATAAGATAAGATCAGTTGTTCAGGAAACTATTAATGTGCCATACCATTGAGTACGAGATTACTTACATTTTTATTTTAATTGATACTATGACTGACCTCTAAAATAATAGGGGTAACTAATTTCGGTACTTTAATTAAAAGTTGTAGCACGGATCAATTTTGTAGTGTGGTTGACAGGTTGTATGTCGTGAAAATTTAGATGAGTTTCTGGACCGTACTACGTGGATAGTTTGTGCTCAACCAATCGTTTCTTCGCAGGATGTAAGTTGACCGCTTTGTAGACTCACATGTGTTGCAGTGGATGCTGTATAACCTCTTGATGTTTCCCGGGACACTGGATTCTGTTGGTTTTTAGAATTTCATCTAATTTGTTGGGGGGAATTAGAAGGACTGTTTTTTTTGTGATTTGCAGGAGGTTTTTGGACTCCACCTTGGTGGAAGGTAGATTTGAACCCAGCATGGTGTTTGTAGGTTTTACGTATTTGAGCAATGCAAACGCTTTTATTTGCATTTATCAATCCAGCCTGTAATTAACCAGTATTTATACCACATGGATTCGTGAAAGGAACTATAGCCACAGTTCTAAATAGTAAATCTAACTCCGGTGGTGGAGCTTAATACAATATTACCTCTTGACCAAAACACGTGAGAAATTCTCAGTTGCTCAAGCGCAATCAATAAAACTATTAATAAACTTATAATGATTTCATCTCAATTTAAAATCAATAAATGAAGCCGGTGGCCCATTAACAATGATAGGCTGAATGCTGTGACCTTCCCAGGGTGGAGAGAGAGGCACGAGCTGTGGTACTCTACTTGCATTGCTCGATAACATGATAACATTATCTCATAAAACATTTCCTGAATTACAAATAAGTGCACTCACACGCTCAAAAGACCGCTGCGTTTCCTATAACCTTTCATATTTAAATACGAGTTTAACCTAAATGAGAGATTAGGTTTATTTGAAGAGCTAAATCGTGTGGGTCATTCTACTAGACGCACCCTATTACTTTTTTCCCTTTGGCGGTAGTGAACAGATATTTAAAGGAGCAAAATGGCTACCCTGACATTTTGAACTCCCTATCTAGTGTAGTCAACTTATATATATATTTATATTATATTATATATATAAATATAGATATATTGATACTATATATATTTATATTATTTATATTATATATTTTATGTATATATATATATATATATTTTTATATATTATATATTCTATATATATCTATATATATATATATTTTCAATAAATGAAAGTGCTGAAACAACTAGACCATGGGTAATCACGGGAGATGGGCAGCAGAATCAAGTGAACTTTACTGTTTGAAATAACAGTTAAAGCCACTTTTAGAAGTAATAATTACAAAGATTTAATTTATTAAAGGAGGTAATACCAAAACTTAATTTTCTCTCAGGTTTGCTTAACCCTGACTCGGACAATGGTTTATTTCTACTTTTTGTATGTGTGTAACATATGTTTTTACTTTTATATACCTCACGTACTGTGTTCTGCCTAATTATTGAGTACAAAGCGGTCTTAAACCCGAAATTCTTAAATTTTGTATTTTTCCCTGGAGTGAATTTTAATTTGTGATATGGAATATTTTTTTAAAGGTGTGTACGTTTTCATTGAGACCAACATGTTATAAGAAGACAGGTTGAAGACAGGTTGTAACTGGTTAGGCTAATGCAAGGTTATCACTGGCTTCATATAACGGATTGCCACATTATCAGCGAGGTACAGAGAAAGAACGACACGAAATAAAAAAAAGCAATGTTCTCAAAACAATTATGAATCAAATTCAGATATATTACTCAACGAGGTAGATAGTGTTAGAGGGGAGGGAATAAATATGATTTGTGTCATTGCAGATGGGGCACTCTACTAGCGACATACACTACTTTGCTGATGTAACATAGATCCAACCAATCAGTGGATATTGGTAAGTTGGAAAGAAGCTCTGTAATGGTTAATCGACCCGTTAAACAAACTGAGCACAGCTCAGACTGATACGGTAGTCAAAATTAAACTGGGTGACTATCATCACTTTTCCACGTAAGAACCTTATTTGGATCACAGTCATGAGTTTCATCTTGAAGCTGATGCCTTATGTTGTTCTGATGCCTTAGTCACGTAGCATATTTCCTCTACAATACGTATGTTTGTGGCTGTGTCTTACTAATTCACTGGTGCCAATGGTACTGCCGTTGCTGTCATACTCGGAGGAACAGCCAGAGATCTTGTGATGAAATGTTTTGGGAGTTCCATATCGATATGGAATATCGTTTTATTATGAAAAAGACTGAGTTGAAATAATCGTAATTAAAGAAAATAAGTCACTTTGTCCTGACTTTTTTGGGTTATCCTAGGTTCTCTACACTAGATGCTCTGTTTGATAAACTAGTAAATGTATTTTGTGTATACTGAGTAAACTTTATAAGTACAGCCCTAAGATTGGACTGAGTTCTCCATGGCGGCAGAAAACTGAGATAGATAGTTACTACAATCCTACAATATGCGGCCTAGATAAGCTGTATAATAATGGGTCATATCACTGCCTCTCAGTGTGCTTCACATATATAATATTGCCATTGCTGTTATTATTTCAGAATGTGGCTATATTAAATGCTCACATAGGCGTACTGAATGTGAAAGCTGCGGTTATGTCCTAACCTGGAGGGGGTTTCGGGGGTTCCAACGCCCCTCGGCCCGGTCCGTGATAGGCCTCGCAGTGGATCAGGGCCTGATCAACCAGTGTTATGCTGGCCGCACGTTACCGCCGTACGAAACCACAGTTATATCATGTATCTGTCTGCCTGCATTCCAGGGAGTCAAATCAAGGGACCTACAAACCGTTCTAGGTAATTTAGGTTGCTTTATCGTACTTTTACGTGCTCCATGAAGGTTCTCTGAATATTTTCAGGTCTGAAATTTCGCCGGCCTTTGAAAGGGGCCGTTAGTGTACTGCAAAAGAGAGAACAAACAATTTGAAGAGATTTATTCATGTGCTTGCATCCTAGTTTTAATGTTCTCATTATCCTTCTATCATTTCCTAGCAGATGTGGTAGATACGTTGTGGTCTTTGAAAGTGAGATTCTCTGACATAATCACTCCCAGTTCCTTCACATATGTTTTCGCTCTATTGTGTAGTTTGGAATTTGTTTATTATTCTGATCAGATTTTATGTCCTTTGAGTTTTTCCACAGAGTAATTGAAATGTCTTCACTGAACTTCATACTGTTTACTGAGCCATTTAAAGATTTGTGATGTTGCTTGGATTATTTACAGTCTTCGATGGATGATACTGTCAAGCAAATTCGGGTATCTCAGCAAAGAGACGCGTGTGCTGGTTTTAGCTTACTCTCTATGTCAGATATGAGGTGAAGAACAGGATGGAAGGTGAGTACTGTACCTTGTGGAAAGGACGCTGGTCCGGACTCGGCCGCTTTGGGGCGTTGACCTCAGGCAAATCTTCACATCAGGAAAACTCCAGGTAAACAGCTTTTCAATGTAGCCGCCTCTTGACTTTCTCTGTTTACTTACTATTACGCTTTTGTGTTCTATTTGTCGGAAGTTCTAGATCCATCTACTCCACTTTTTCCTGTTATTCCTTTATCACGCATTCGGTGTGCTTATTTCATCATGATCGTAACTTGTCGAAGCTTCTGCTGAGTCTGTGTAGAGTACATCTGCATTTTGTTTGTCTTCAGAGTATCAAGACCATATCACAGGGTCAGTAGTTGAGACAGGCCGGAGCGACCTGCTCTAACCCGTGTTGCCTGGTTTATGGAACTCATGGATATTTAATGTGAGTGGCGATTTGCTTCTTATGAACCCTTTCAAAGATTTTTATGATGTGAGACGTTATATCGGTCTGCAATTCTTTGCAATTCTTTACTGCTGTTATTTGTGCGAGTGGAGCAATGTTTGTTATTTTTTAGTGCGTATAGGATGGGACCCCAGTGTTATGCTCCCTCTCTAGAATATTTAAGAAAAAGGGTTTCTTGCAAGTTCTGATGAACAACTCTGGAGTTCCATTGAGATGGGTCTGAGGCAGAGTGCATGGGCATGTCATTTAATGCTTTTACACAATTCTGTGACCGAATGCAAAATTCATCATTACAAGTGCAACATCGTGTGTAATGTTGAGACGATGTAATTCAGTCCCATCCCAATAATATCCTTCCCATCATTTGAGGTTGTTCAGACTGCAACGACATGGCATCTTGGTTCAGAAAAACACCTTGGACAAGCTTTTCAAGTAGAGGAAGTGTTGGATCTGAGAGGGAATTGACCGCTCAGTGGCTACTTCTCACTACTACTACTACTACTATCATGTGGGAGTTCGATACGTGGATTAGTAGAAATACTCGTAGGTGTTTTACGTATAATTGCGAGTTATGTGGAGAGAGTGAGCCCTTGCAGCCGTACTATCCTCACTCGGTCCATCTCGTACACTGACTGAACGGCTGCCCGGTACCCAGTAGTGGGTCTCTTGAAAGTACTACTGATGAGCTCGGCACGCTAACGATTATGGCGTCCCGACAACACACTACTAAAACTAAGATGGCAGGGTATTCGGCTTGGGCTTGATTCTAATACAATGTCAAGTACTCAACAATTAATACATTATACCTACATAAGTAGAACATGGGAATGGAAGCTTAACGTAACTGAAAACTGTAATGCATTATCCAACGGGATACTATAGTACAACTTTAAAACTCAACAAATGGAACAACGAACTCACGTTGAGATTACATGTGGATAAAAAAAAAATTTTGATCGATCGATCTGTATTCGTGTGATATACGGATTCTGAGGAAGGAATATATACAAAGAAAGAGTGTTTAACAGAAAGGCAGATTCGGTTGCACGCAAATCTAGACTGTTAACTCTCAGATTGCGGAGAGAACTTGAACACAAAAAAAAATTCTGATACTGATAAGTTGATACTGTAATTATTCATCTATAGAGGTTATTTACATTTAACCCCAACTCTGCTAGGGTAAGATAGGCTTATGCAGAATGGGTTGTCATCTCTGGGAGGATCAAACTCTGTAGCATTGGCTAACTCATGCTGTATTTGAGGCAAATCTGAATTGGAAGTTACAAATGTTACTTGAGGATTTGTACACCATTAGGGCATTACTATGAGACCTCTAAAGATATTAGTCATGAGCCTTGAGAACGTGATAGGGGAAGAACGTAAGTCCAATGCCATACGGAGGAGAGTGATAAATGTCTCCTGTAGGAAGTGGAGAAACTGCAGTTTGCTCTTTGGCTGTCCTCGTGAAGGAGGAACTTGCTAAAAAGCCCTGTGGTTACAAATCTAGGTTGAAAAGACTTTGTTATCTCCGCATGATTTCGTAAAAGATCACCAGAACAGGATGGTGGAAAGCGATCTGGAATGGTTTTCGGTTTAACTCCTAAAGTCATTCAACCTGGGCGCCAAGTACCATCCTTTTAGGTACTAGTATCATGGGTGCATTCCAGTGGGGAATTGCTAGGTGCTATAACTCCATCATCAAGCTTTTGTTTGATCAACTTCTTCTGCGACCGCAACTTGTGAATGAGGCATTATGTAGCGTATGAGATAGGTCTAGTACCAGTTCAAGTGGAATACGATGGGACAATAAGTTCGTTTTACCCATCTTCTCACCTGGTAAAGCAATGGCTTTACGACGTTTGTTCAAACAGGAGTCAAACTAAACGCTTGTGACAAGATTCAATCTGGACGTCAGTGGGAGCTAAGTCTTGCCCTTACTGGTGGAACAGATAGATCCAGTGAAGTGGATGAGGTCTCCCCGGCAGAACCGCAGGCAGAATTGCACCGACCCACTGGTAAGGTTGACTTACTTCTCCTCTACTCTGACTAGGTAGGATAGTGAACAAGGTCAACTGAGATTGGTATTTGCTCTGTGGCGAACACTGTGACCAGAAGTGTTGGCCACGGTAGAAATGGATCTTACTATCTCGTACAACATGTAGGATGGTTTCAACAAAATAGACCTTTTTACTTTGAGGAATCACTGTCAAATTAGGCGTTATCACCATCTGGGAAACACTGGACAACTACAGACACTTAGTGAGAGCCAACTAGCCGCCACAGGAAAGTCTTTCTGCAGAGGCATGTGACATCAAGAGATGGCATCATTTACTAGTTGCAAGTAATTGTTTTCGACCAAGGCGTCCCCTGTGGAGAATAACTACTACTCGAACTAGCAGGCATTGCAGGGGCGATAGGTTAGTGCACTCAAGGCAAGATGAGCGTCCTCGGACACGTGGGGCAACGGATTTCCTGCAAATCTGAATGTTATATAGGTTGGAACACTGATGGAGTGACAGAAGTACCTCCAGTGCTGACCGCTTGGGTCCGCTATGGAAGAATGCATTAGCTTGTAAGGACTTATATCCGTTACATCATACTCCTCTGCATCAGTATATCAGATTTCTGATTCCAAGTGGTTACACCAGAATGGAACGATCAAGTCGTCAATTTGTGCATGCCATCGATAAGGGTCAGAAGCACATGGTAAGTCTCGATGGAAGCAAATCCCAGTAGCAAGGTCACCAGAGTAAAGTAAATCTGTCGAACACAAGGAAGTGAAGAGTGAAGTATCCCTTATTGGATAGAAAAGGTAGGGAGTCGCCTGGACACGCAAGTGAGAACCAGTACTCCACTGAAGGAGGACACAGGTCGTCGGTTCTACGAGAAGGACATGTTCGTAACTTCTTATCCTTAAACAAACTAGACCTAATAATATTGACTTGCGCACCAGAGTCATGAACATATGTAAACGGTGCGCATTATAACAGATGCTTGCACTATAGGGCCTATGGTTGCATTGGAAGTTATGTTGCAAACTAAAAGGTGGATTGTCATCAGAAAAAGACTTGCTTCAACTCCCATCCCCAAAAATCATCTATGTAGAGACATTTTTTTGGGGTGAAGCAACATCATCAGCAGGGTTGTCGTTCTCGAGGACTGCTTAGGCTCAGGAATGTTAACGGGGATGGCTGTTGTACTCATTATCACTTACTGTCACCATGGGCACGGTGTGACTGAGGGCGCTCGCATCTCCCCGACTGGGAAGAACAAGCCTGGTTATGGTTATTTTGAGAAATTGAAAGATTAAGCCTGGTTTCTGGTTATTTTGAGAACCAGATATCTGTTTCCTTACGGGTTCTGCGGTAGGAACGACCACGGAATGACCTAGAAGTACTGAAGGTCTATAGAGAGCATTACATCGATGTGTTCATGTCCATGTATTCTATGATAAGTACAGTAGGGAAGTCTGAGTACTCATCATCAGTACGATGTACTTTGGGTACCTATAAGGACAATTAATTGCAATTAGGGCACGGAAACCACAGTTGTAACAATTTCTGCCGACTTATGGGTTACTGACTGTATATGAAATACCTACGAGGTGTATAACGACTCTGTACCACTGGTTCTTGATGTGATCTTCTGAGATGGTTGGACGACCACGATTTGTCTGTGGCGCAAACATGAGGTGGTGCAGACTGAGGTATGATGTGACATTACTTTTATACAAGGAAAAGTACCCTGGGGGACAAGGAAACGTACATGATTTAAGGTATGTAAGTGGTTCCATCGTCACAGTTGGAGGTTTGTGCTAATAAGCACACACGGGAAGCAGGCGGCATTAGTTCTTTGATTGCCCTCAAAAGCTGCTATTTTAGCAGTGATTCTGTAAATGGTTTAGCTCTTCAGGGAGAGAAAAGATGATATGATGGACAGGCATTGATAAATGATGATTAACAGTTTGTCTATCTAACAGCAAATGCACTCAACGATTCAATTACTCATGGGGTGTAGCATTCACTAGTTCTCTAAGAACGACATATGGATCAGCTGTTTTTATGGGAAAGGAAGAAAGAATCAGTTCCTCTTATTGTGACCACTTAGTAAGATTCCTGATGTCTCGCATATCAGGAGATCAACACGTGAACAGGCGCAGGAGATCGATAAAGAGTTCTGTAGAAAGTCTGATAAGGCTTTCCTTCTGAAGGAGGACCTTCACGCTAGAGCACTAGCCGAGAACGGAATGGCTGCCAAAACCTGCTTAAGATAGTTACTGGCCATTGAATAAAGGTAACGCATAAGGGAATCACGAGTATAACTATAATATCTCGGTGTCTGGGTCGGTTGTCAGACGGTAAGGAATGTGAGGATGATGACAGGACAGCAGGAGCCTGAGAGGTTGAGAAATGTCGACATTCACTAAGTATCACTTGACGATATGTGAGACTAATGGCAAAGTACACCGAGAACAAATAAGGCAAAACTAATGAACAAATAAAATGATTATAAAATTTTGTATTGAAATAAAAGATATACAACTAATTCTGCAGAAGTATACTGTCTAAGATACACTTTGCAAGAGGAAGGGAAAACTTCAATTTAAAGGACTATTGACCAAGGAAAAACAAAAAAAAACAAATAAAAGAATTTACATTGAAATATACAAGTATAAATATTATGGAGAGTGAATTAAAAGCAAATGAGCTGTCTTTATCTTGCTAATAAAGAAATTAATTAATTAAAGTTAAAATCAATGTTAAAAAGTAAAATACAAATTATAAATTGTTCATATATAGGACATTTAAGTAATTTTCTAGAATGCATAGACAAAATTTAAATATATTCATAAAAATCAATAAAAGAAAATAATTCACTGCAGAACAAGTGTAACAAAATAAGGTGTGAAATATCCACTGCAGTATTAAAGTGTCACTGGGTAAACTCAGGTAAATAATGAATTAAAAATTATGAAGAAAAAAAATAAAATGATTTGAAACACTTTACTCTTTAATTGTAAATTAGACAAAACAATTTTACTCAACAGCGTAAGGAAAACATTTACGTTAATAGATTTAAAATTTCATCAAGAGTGAATTTGTTCAAAGAAATTAGAAATATAATAAATAAACAAAGGAACAAAAGGGTAATATAACACGTACTGTTGCGGGGCACTTCATTATAATATATTCTTAGCAACAAAATCTGGCTGTTGACTGATACACAAAAATCTTGCTTAGTTGATTGAATCGGACAAAAATTTGCTGGCAAAATAATGGTACCACAGTTGCGAAAAAATTTGAGGAATGAGGACACTGTGGCATACAAATAAAGAACACATAGAATAATGGATAATTTAGTAGACTGGGGTGAATATCACTGCATGAAATACAATGACAATTACTGGATAATACAATGCTGAAAGAATACAATAACAAAAATGAATCACTTAACAGGTGACTGATGGTCACGACACCAATAATACTTACTAGAGGACAGGAGTAGCATAAAGAAAAACACAGAATAAAAAATATAAGATAAGTGAAATACACTGAAAAATATTCAAAACATAATGAGTCAAAGAAAATGAAAACACAAGGTTTAGAGTACACAAGAAATTTTACTATAAATGGTCTCACAAGCAAATGTTTTAAATGCAAGAAAATGTCCTCAAGAACATTATCACTGGAAGTCTGGTGTAGTAGGGGGTCGGTTGGGGGTGGTGACGCTCTACATTCAACTGTTGTCGGAAGAATGCGAGTTCTCGGGGAAAGTATCATAATTGGGTTTTTATCGTTGGCGCCAGCTACAATCTCTTGACCAATTAGTGTGAGCAAAACAGTACTAGGACCCGGTACAAGGGTTGCAAAACCACAGGTAGATGAGGTGGTGTCTAGTGGTGGGAGAGAGTGGTTGGTGGTGGGGTGGTGTGAGTAGGGGGGGGGGTGGTGGGTGTGACTCTGCTGGCGCTCATGGCGCGGGACTCCATCTCTACCACGAAGGTGGCTTTAAGCCACTCTATGCCACAGGAATGGTGAAACCACTCTTAGCATCAACAGGGAGCACAAGGCGATATAGACAATACTTCAGAGGAAACTTGGCTTACTTACTTCTTACTGCGTGGCTTTACTTCTCTCTCTCAGCTGGGTTAGAAGCTGGGTTGGGCTGACTGGTTACCCACGAGAATGGCTGACTGGAAGACGTGTAACGATGCCACAAAGCTCGGAGGAGCAGTTGGATGACAGGAGACAGGTAGGATTGATAGGCTGACTGGCATTCACTTCCTCAGTCTGGCTTACTGACTGGCTTATTGCAAAATCAGGTCAAACCCCTCGGAGATTGAAGAATTAGCACACGAACTAAGCAGAAGCTTGATGAAACGGCTGAAAGGCTTGCAGGCTGCGGTTGTGAGGGGAGTCAGGCGGCTGAGCTGGATGGAGTGTGCGTTAGCGAGTAGTAGTCTGGTGGGTGACGGTTCACTTTTGACCCTTTGCCGCTACTCACAAACAGCCTTCTAACGCTTGAATTCCCTTAAAAACATGAATCCACGCTCCCACACCGGTTGCCACCATTTATCATGTGGGAGTTCGATACGTGGATTAGGTAAGAAATTACTCACGTAGGCTGTTATTAGTATAATTGCAGTTATGTGGAGAGAAGCCTAGCCGCCGTACCCTATCTCCTCGCTCCTCTCGTAACACTGACTGACGGCCTGCCCAGTACCAGTGAGAGGGTCTTTTGAATAACTACTGAGACTACTACTCTACTACTATACTACTATCCTAATACTCTGCACCTCTCCTTCGACAGTATTTAAGTCTCCGCACTGTCGCTTGATCTTCGATTGTTCCTGGACTATGGAAATGTATTCTCCAGCCGAGGGATGACACTCAAATTCTCCGATCGTGTGTAATGGTGGTAGCGCTCATTGGACTGAACTCGGAACCATCTGAAAGGATTTCAAAGTGGAAACGTAAAACTGATGCTGGAAACATTTTTTAAAACAAGATCCTAAACGGATGTGTGTTAGCTAAATGGTTAGCTCTTCTTTTAACATGGTCAAAAATCACAGGGTCAGGGCAACCGCACAAAGCCCATGTACCAATTTTCTTAATAAAAAATGCGGGAGGCTCTAATCCCCACCCCTACCTCATAAATATTTGTTATGATTGCAACTTGCATTTTGAGAGAATACCCCTTTGTCTAGACTTATTCTTGTCTGTAATATATTTTTATATATATTATATATATATATATGTATATTATAACTATTTATATATCATATATATATATATATATTATATATAATGTTTTTTTCCTATTTTATTATCCACACGGGCCGATTCCCACAAGGCAGGTTGGGGCCCGAAAAAAAGAAAACTTTCACCATCATTCACTCCTTCACTGTTTGCTCAGAGAAGGGTGCTTTACACTACAGTTTTTAAACTGCAACATTACACCCCTCCTTCTGAGTGCAGGCACTGTAACTTCCATCTCCAGACTCAAGTCGGCTGCCGGAGTTCCTTGAATCCTTCATAATGTTACTTTGCTCACACTCCAACAGCACGTCAAGTATTAAAAACCATTTGTCTTCCATTCACTCCTATCGGTAACACGTCACGCACTGCCTGCCTGGAGTCCAAGCCCCTCGGCACAAAACCTCTTTACCCCTCCTCCAACTTCCTAGGTCGACCCCTACCCCGCCCTTCCTTCCACATACAGACTGATACACTATTGAGTTATTCTGTTTCGCTCCTTCTCCTCTACATGTTCCGAACCACCTCAACAACCTTCTCAGCCCTTTGGACAACAGTTTGGTAATCCCGACCCTCCTATAATTCAAATACGAAATTCTCTGCTTTATAATCACACACACATTGCCTCAGACATGACATCTCCACTGCTCCAGCTTTCTCCTGGCTGCAACTCATCACCCATGCTTCACACCCATATAAGAGGTTGGTAAAACTATACTCATACAATTCACCTCTTTGCTCCAAGAGCAAATGAGCAAATGAGAGAGTGGGTGAGATGTTATCAACAAATTTTGTTGAAAATAAGAAAAAGTTTTGGAGGAGATTAATCAAGTTAAGGAAGCTAGAAAAACAAATGGATTTGTCACTTAAAAAGGAGAGGAGAGTTATTAATGGAGAGTTCGAGTTATTGGGAGATGGAGGGGATTATTTTGAGGAATTGTTGAATGTTGATGAGACAGGGGACGCTATGTGTTCGGTATAGGGCAAGGAGGAATACATGTTGTAGGAGTGAGGAGAGCCCGTGTGTGTGTGGGGGAAGTTCGTGAGGCAGTGGGTAAAAATGAAAGGGGGTAAGGCAGCTGGGATTGTTGGCATAAATGATAGAAATGTTAAAAGCAGGTGGGGTTAGAGTTTTGAGTCGTTGGTGCTATTATTTATATATGTATGGATAGAGGGTAAGGTACTGGGATTGGCAGAGTGCATGCATAGTTACTTGTCTAAAGGCAAAGGGGACAAAAGAGGGGCGAAAATTTAGGGGATAAGTGCTGTTGAGTATACCTGGTAAAGTGTATGGTATAGTGTTATTATTGAAAGAATTAAGATTTAAGGACGGAGAATAGGATAACAGATGAACAAGGAGGCTTAGGAAGGTAGGGGTGTGTGGACCAGGTGTTTACAGTAAAACATATAACGTGAACAGTATTTAGATAAGGCTAAAGTGGTTTTTGTGCATTTATGGATTTGGAAAGGCGTATGACAGGTGGATAGGGTGCAATGTGGCAGATGTTGCAGGATGTATGGTATAGGAAGGTTGGTTACTGAAAGAGTGAAGAGTTTTTTACGAGGATAGTGAGGCTCAAGTTAAAGTATGTAGGAAAGGGGAGTTTAATTTTCCCAGTAAAAGTAGGCCTAGACAAGAATGTTGTGATTGTCACCGTGGTTGTTCAATATATTTATTGATGGGTAGTAAGAAGTAAATGCGAGGGGTCTTGGCAGAGGTGAGAGTTAAAAGATTAAAGAATCAAACATTAAGTGGGAGTAAGTCACAGTTGACTCTTTGTGATGACACTGGCTCTTGGGGAGATTCTGAAGAGAAGTTGCAGAGGTTGGTGGATGAATTTGTAGGGTATGTAAAAGAAGAAAATAGAAAGTGATTACTGAGGGAGAGAGTAAGGGTTATGAGGATAACAAAAAGATTAGTGAATGAAAGATTGATATAGAATTGGAGGAGAGAGTATGGAGGAGGTGAATGTATTCAGATATTTGGGAGTGGAGTGTCAGGGATGGGTCTATGAAGATGAAGTGAGTCATAGAATTGATAAGGGGAAAAGGGTGAGCAGTGTGCACTTAGGAGTTCTGAGGAGACAATAGAACTTTGCCTTGGAAACAAAGAGGGGAATGTACTGAGAGTTATAGTTTACCAACGCTCATGTATGCGTGTGAAGCATGGGTGTTGATATCATGTGGGGGTTCGAACACGGGGATAGGGTAAAAGTAATACTCAAGTTGGCTGCGAAGTACGTATAATTATACCGGTAAGTAATGGAAGAGCCAAACAGCCGTGACCTGCCTCCTTGCTCACTTCTCGTTTTAACTGCCCACCACAGTACCCCATATGTGAGGGGGTCTTTGAAATACTGACTGTGGTTAAGCGGGCCCGACAGTGACCTGGCGAGGCGGTTGGTAGTGAGCATCTATGGTACACTGGTTATGGTAAAGGGTTACTACTACTGAGAGTCGGGCGACGAATCTCATAGTAGTAACCAGTTACCAGTAACCAGTGTACCAGTAGATGACTCACTCCAACCGTCTCTGCCTGAGGTAGTCACGTGTCTGCGTGACCACAGCAGGAGTTTCAAAGACCCCCTCACATATGGGTACTGTGGTCGGGCAGTTATACGAGAGTGAGCAAGGGAGGCAGGTCTCGGCTGTTTGGCTTTCCATAACTTACCGTTATAATTTACGTACTTCCAGCCTACGTGAGTATACTTTACCCTATCCACATGTTCGAACCCACATGATAAATGGTGGCAGCGGTGACGGGATTGAACTCTTGGATAGTTCAAAGGTCTTTTTTTTCCCCCCATTGGCTAACCTTCAGTAGGTGTTGTTTGTTCTGGAATTAAAGGTATTCAGTGGAGGAATGGTCTGTCAAGACATGAAAAGAGTACTGATAATAATGTCTCGGAAAGTGCTTTAAAGACCATACTATTGGCCTAAAGCTTCTTGCTCAGTTACTGTTTAATTACGTTCAGCCTTTGTAAGGACTGGCCTAGCAATGCAACTGCGTGAGTACTTGCGTCGTCTTTGAGCTAGTACGGCACTATGCAATGGGACTAGCATCAGTTGTCAGATAGAAGGGTTAGAAAATCTGGGATATTTCAAAAATTGGAGGCAGATGTTAGCTTTTCTTTTAGAGTTCGGATGCTCTTTCTTGACGGAGGAAGGGTCAAACAAAAGGAGCATCTTTGTAAGCAAACTCAGAGGAGCAGTATGGAAGAAAAATTGGCAATGAAAGATCTATAAAAACCTGCTAAGCCCACAAAGGATCTTACAGGATCAGCAGTTTTGGAGTGGAAAATTTGTTACTGCATGTTACTTTACTTTGGTCAGTCGCTAACCCCTCTAGGAGTGACTACGTGACCAAGAACTTTCTTTTCTTTCTGATCTGAAAAATTGACATTTTGACAAGTTTGATCTTTAAATTGGCTTCTTCAAGCTTACCAAGTTCTAAGCAAGTCTTTTCAAGCTGTATCACTTCTTTAGATTGATGATTTCCGTCATCTAAGTACTCCATTTAAGTGCATTACCTATGAGACTCTAAAGATATTTTGTCATGAGCTTGAGAACGTGATAGGGGGAGGTGAATCCAAACGCTATGGAAGGAAGTGATAATGGACTGTAGAGTGGAGAAAAGCAAGTTAGCTTCTTGGCTGTCTCATGAAGAGGGACTTGCCAAAACCATTGTAAACAAATCCAGGGTTGAAACGACTTTGTTATCTCCGATGTTACGTTAAACGATCACCCAGTCCAGGAGGTGGGAAGAGTTGGAATAGTTTTCCACGTTTAACTTCCTAAAGTCAATCACTGGGCGACCAAGATACAATCCTTCTAAGTTATAGGATCAAGGGTGCATTTCCTAAGGTGAATTGCTGGGTTGCAATAACTCCATCATCAAGATTTGATTGATCAATTCTTCTGCGACAGCAACTTGTGAATGAGGCATTCTGTACGCAGGTATGTAGATAGGTCTAGTACCAGTTCAGTGGAATACGAATGGGACAATAAGTTCGTTATACCCATCTTCTCACCTGGTGTTAAGGCAATGGCTTTACGACGTTTGTTCAACAGGAGTCAACAAACGCTTGACTTCAATCTGGGAAGTCAGTGGGAGCTAGTCTTTCTCCTCAAGGTGGAAAGATTGATCCTGTGAAGTGGATGAGGTTCCCCGGCCGAGATTCAGTAGTCGTACAAGTTACAGTAACCAGTGTACAGTAGATGACTCATTCAAATCGTCTGTGTGAATCACTGTCTGTATTCATATGTTGTTGACCACAGCAGTATTCAAAACACCCCCTCACATAGGGTACTGGGGTTAGTTAGTCTGACGAGAGTGAGGAAAGGAGGCAGTTCACGGTGGGTTAGGCTCTTACCATACCTCACCGTTATAATATCGTACTACCAGCCTCGTGGAGTATTACTTTTACCCTATCCATCGTGTTCGAACCCCACACATGATTATGAATGTTGCAGCGAGGAGAGGCTGGAAGCAGTGGAGATGTCATGTTGAGGGCAATGTGTGGCGTGAATGTATACAGAGTATTCTTAGTGTGGAAGTTAGGAGGAGGTGTGGGATTGCCAAAACTGTTGTCCAGAGGGCTGAGGAAGGGTTGTTGAGGTGGTTCGGGCATGTAGAGAGAATGGAGCGAAACAGAATGACTTCAAGAGTATATCAGTCTGTAGTGGAAGGAAGGCGGGGTAGGGGTCGGCCTAGGAAGGGTTGGAGGGAGAGGGTAAAGGAGGTTTTATGTGCAAGGGGCTTGGACTTCCAGCGGGCATGCGTGAGCGTGTTTGATAGGAGTGAATGGAGACAAATGTTTTTTAATAGTTGACGTGCCGTTGGAGTGTGAACAAAGTAACATTTATGAAGGGATTCAGGGAAACCGGCAGACCGGACTTGAGTCCTGGAGATGGGAAGTACAGTGCCTGCACTCTGAAGGAGGGGTGTTAATGTTACAGTTTAAAAACTGTAGTGTAAAGCACCCTTCTGGCAAGACAGTGATGGAGTGAATGATGGTGAAAGTTTTTCTTTTTCGGGCCACCCTGCCTTGGTGGGAATCGGCCAGTGTGTTAATAAAAAATAATAATAATAATATGTGTGTGTGTGTGTGTGTGTGTGTGTACTCACCTATTTGTGGTTGCAGGGGTCGAGTCCTAGCTCCTGGCCTAGCTCCTGGTGTGTGTGTGTGTGTGTGTGTGTATGTGTGTGTGTGTGTGTGTACTCACCTATTTGTACTCACCTATTTGTGGTTGCAGGGGTCGAGTCATAGCTCCTGGCCCCGCCTTTTCACTGATTGCTACTAGGTCCTCTCTCTCCCTGCTCCATGAGCTTTATCATACCTCGCCTTAAAACTATGTATGGTTACCGCCTCCACTACTTCACTTTCTAGGCTATTCCACGGCCTGACAACTCTATGACTGAAGAAATACTTCCTAACATCCTTTGATTCATCTGAGTCTTCAACTTCCAATTGTGACCTCTCGTGTCTGTGTCCCATCTCTGGAACATCCCGTCTTTGTCCACCTCGTCTATTCTGCGCAGTATTTTATATGTCGTTATCATGTCTCCCCGACCCTCCTGGCCTCCAGTGTCGTCAGGCCGATTTCCCTCAACCTTTCTTCAGGACAACCCCCCGAGCTCGGGACTAGTCTTGTTGCAAACCTTTGCACTTTCTCTAATTTCTTGACGTCTTACTAGGTGTGGACCAAACTGGTGCGCATACCCATAGGGCCTGACGTAAATGGTATACAATCTTGAATGAATCCTTACGATATCGGTCCTATCTATCCATTTTTCCCGGGCGCCCGTATGCTGCGCATTTTATCTGATTGTGGCCCCTCGGGAGATATCCCGGTGTTATCCCAACCCCCAGATCTTTTTCCTTAGTGAGGTTTGCAGACTTTGCCACAAAACTATATTGTGTCTGGGGTCTTCTTTGCCCTTCCCAATCTTCAGATTTTGCTTTTGGGGGGGGTTAAACTAAGGAGCCAGTTGCTGGGAAACCAGGCTTGCAGCCTGTCCAGTCCCTCTTTGTATCCGCCTGATCCTCATCCATTTAATTTCTTCTCATTAATTTCACATCGCCGCAAACAAGGACACTTCTGAGTCACCCTTCCGTTATGTCTTTCACATTACCAAGAACCACGGTCCTAGGACTGACCCCCGGGGAACCCCGCTTGTCACAGGGCCCACTTTGACACCTCACACGTACCAACTCGTTTGCCTCCCAAAGGGATTCTCTTATCCTTTGCAGTCCCTTTTCCTGTTAGTTGCCTGATCCTCTAGCTTTTGCAGTAACCTTTTGTGGGGAACTGGTCGAAGGCCTTCTTGCGCCAAAAAAAATGCAGTGGGATCCACCCCTTCCCCCTCTTGTCTTCTTCTTCACCTTGCAAAAAATCTAAAGTTTGTGAACAGGGTTTTCCCCCCTGAAACCCGCTGGTTTTTTTCCAGGTGCTCCACCACCCCTCCCGAGATCTTCTCCATGCCTTTTGTGTGTGTGTTGTGTGTGTGTTTGTTGTGTGTGTGTGTGTGTGTTTTGTGTGGGTGTTGTTCGTGCCAATAGTAAATCTGGTCAGAGCAAAACTCATTTAAAAAAATCCTTTTTAAAATTTTCCTTTTACTTTTAAAAATATATAAAAATATATATATATATATATATATTTATAAATAATAATATATATAATATATATATAATATATATTTTTTGTTAATTAAAATTAATTATTTGGTAACATTTTTGGTGGTGATTTTAAATTTTTCCCAAAGAACACTGGGATATGCATAACAATTTTAATTGGGGTTTTAGAACCTTGTTTTGTTTTTAGCGGCGTTGTTAATACTCGTTTCGTTATGCGTTTATTCGTTTTTAGTGCTCGTTCTTATAGCGCTCGTTTGTTATAGGGGTAATCTTTCCAGGGCCCCCAAATCAACCACTTAAAATGAAAAATAAAATTAAAAAATTAAAAAAAAAAGCGTAAATTATTTAAAAAATCCTGAAAAAAAGTACTGAAATCATTAACACGAATAAAAAAAAAAATTGGCACAAAAAAAAAAAAAAAATACTGTTCTTTAAATTTTATTTAGAGGGGAAAAATTACGAAAGAGTTGGAATGAGGGTCATCCTCCCAAACCTCTGTATTTAAATCCTATAGACAATTGCTTTTACTTTATTAACTTTTTTAAAATTTTCAGTTGTATAGGAAAACCGTTTTTTTTTAAAATTCGATATAAAACCTTCTGTTATACAAAACCCTGGCCACTGTATTTTTATCCCACCCAGCTGAGCTGTAAGGACATCCAAGACTTGTCTGCTTATTTTGTTGGGTGCACCTAACAGTGCCTCCTCGTGTAGATAGAAAAATGATGAGGTGTCTTAGGCAATAAAGTTTAGTTTAAGTTCTTTTCGTATTATTGTTCTCAAACTGCTGACAGCCCAAAATTTTTTTTTACGTCCTCTTTGAAAACATTTAACTTAGAGTAGAGAGAGAAGAGAGCCCGAGCCTTTAGCTCATAAGACTGTCATTCCCATTTGCCTCCATTGGGGCGGGATGGCAGACCAGAGAGGCCTAGCTTGTGGCTAGGCCTTGGGACAGTTGGTCCCAAAGATGAGGAGGTACTTGTGCCTCCTCCCATGGGAGACTTAGGTCTCAGACACTCCCTAAAGAGGGAGCCAAGGCCGGGCCACCACTTGGAAAAGGCCCGGGCCGGGAGAATACCTGCGAATCTTTAAGAAGAAGATTTAACTTAGCCCATTCATCAGTTCTGTCATGCATCTGAAGACAAATGTGAGATGGAATCCACAGGTCTACTCCGACTCAATTGTCCGTGTTTTTTTTTTTTTTACAACATTGTCAATGAGAAGGTACATCTATCACTGTAAGAAGAATTTTTGTTAAAGTCCAATTTTTAGAGGAGTTGGGGCCTTTCCATTTCAATATCTACCTATAAATACTGAAATGCCTTTTGTCTGTTATTAGCAAATTGCTAGTTTTATTTGCCTTTTTTTAAGTTATAATATATCTAATGTTAAATGTTATTATAAATACATTCATGAAGGGGAGGTGGCACTAAATTCGTAGGGGCCATACATGGTCTGGGAGAAAGGGAGGCAATCATGTTCGATCCAAGGTAGGGGATGAGAGATTCAATTTCTTGGATTAAGAACATATCACCAGCATCAATGAACTTCACCCGAAGTTACCAAAAGTACGTAAAACTCCTGCGTGTGGCTGGAGTGATGCTTGACACAGTGTAGATTACAAGTTTGTTTATATCCGACACTGTCAGGCAGGTTGGTAGCCCTACAGTAAGACATATCATTCTTTTATATATAGATGCTTGTAACGATCCTGATTAAATAAATTAAGAAGTTGATTGCTATGCATTAGTAAATAGAGTGGTCATTTATTGCACAACCTTAATATAAGAGAGACGAAAAATGAATATGGGAGAGCAAGGGGTGCCAACCTCTCTACCACAAGAAGGTACAAGTGGTTAACATATTTTAGTGATTTACTACAAAAACTACAAACTGTTTCTATAAATATATTATGTTATATGGCTTGCAAGCATCAGAGACTTGTTGTGTGCATGGTTACATCAAGAAGAGTGTATCATTCCATGAGAAACATGAGTATAGAGCGTGTGAAGTGGTGGGAGGAGCAGGTACAGCTGGTGTCCTCTCACACGCCCGTCACTCACACAAAAGTCACCGCTAAATTTGAACCTTCCAAGTTCGCTCGACGTTCATCCCTCGATGTTGAACAGCAAATCAATAAAGTATGGGAAGCCAAATGTGCGCAGAACCCTCGCTTATATAATGGAGATAAGTTTCGACTGGCAGGATGGAACAATGAAGAAGGGAAGTGGGTGTTACATATAGGTCTGACCTGCTACAAGGACCTCTGTGGTACCAACCTGGCTCAAAATTATCGATGGATTCAGGAAAAGGGTACTAAGGACTTCGGAAATATGCAAGCCTACATGTCAGATCCAATAGGTAAGTTTTGTTTAGAATTCAGTTTTTTTTTTTTTTAGTTCATGTATAAGCATTGGTTTGCCTTCGGTGTAGTGCTACAAAAAAAAATATATATATATATATGCTAGTGAGATAAGATTTTGTTCGGATTTCTAAGCCCGGAGAGTTAGCCATCCAGGATAAACCAAGAAAGACTGCATCATTGAGGGCCTGTCTGTCTTATTTCCATTGGGTCCTCAGTTATGTCTCTCAGGATGCGACCCACACCAGTCGACTAACACCCGGGTACCTACTTGCTTGCCAGGTGAACGGGACTACAGGTGTAAGGAAACACGCCCAGTATTTCTACCCTTGCCGACGATCGAATCACACACTCAGCGTGTGAAGCGAGAGCGTTGCCTACCAGGCCACGGGTCACTGTAGTAGAGGGTCTCCCCTTCCTCCGATTAGATACGATTGCCTCCCATTCCCCAGGCCTTACATGGCTCTTACGGGTTACCAGGACGTTACCACGTCGTTGAAACCTGCATCGATGGGTTGATTGAAGATGTGATGTTGGACATCTTCACTTCTTTCGTCACTTTGGCCACATTTCACGTCACCAGGCTTGACCACCACTCGTCCTCAAGTTTTGCTTGTGAACTATATCCGGGGATAATGTCCACAGTGCGGAGAATTACTGGCGATACCTAACTTAGCAGAGATAACTATTAGTTATCATTTCAACACTATCTTTGCTTCAGCTCTCTTCAGATCGTGTATTCATTCGGAGTACACAATCTAACCAAGAATTTACGTGTCTGCGTTGTGTGATGGTAAAGTTCTGCCACGATTTGCTTTTTTTTTTTTTTTTTTTTTTATTCGCCGGTATTCCTCACTCTTGACAATTGACACCAACTTTTTAACTAAATTTTTAATTTATAAATAATAAATGTTCACTACACATATGGCTATATCCTATTATTATTATTATTATTATTATTATTATTATTAAATTCATGGAGAAATGCTAAATCAGTAGGAAAGTAAACAGGTGTGATTCGAGGAAAGGGAAGGTATCACATAATCCTTCATTCGAGAGCCCTTCACCCTTCCATCATGAAGGGGTTATAGATAGTATGATGACAATAATTCCTACTAAATATTGAGCATTTTCTCTACTCACTGTCACGGTGAAGGGTTCTTAATCATAAAAACTGGAGCTACCCCACTGGCATCGCTTCTGATTACTTCCCATTTTCGCAGGCTCTGTGTGACCCCTACAAATTCAGCGTTTTCTTATGTAATAGAAGTGCTAAAACCGTATGTATGGGTTATACAGCCCCATGTAAAAACAATAGTGCTCATTTAATGTTAACTCGAATTTACTGTTTACATTATTATTACTATTATTATTGTGTTCATGCATAAAAATAAACCTGAAGGGATCATACAGCTTCTGAGGAATGGCGGGTAATTAGGTTTGATCCGAGAAAAGGGAGGGTAGTTCCAAATTCTTAGATCACGGGCCTTCAACCAGCATCAAAGTATAATGGCTGTTGATTCCTAGAGGCTAGATTCGTAGAGGCTTAGTAAGGTAGTTGCTAATGTGGCTTCACGTCCAATATAGCCGACATGTAAAACCTCAATAGTCGATGGTGGTGACTATGCTAACACAGACTTATGTCTCACCATAAGCTGGAGCCACCATTGCAGTACAAACCAGTGTTCACTTTATACCATGGATGTATTATTATTTCTTACTATAACCTTGTACAATGTCATATAGATCAGGGTAGCCGCAATATGCAGTGTTCTAAATTCTACTAATAACCCTCTGTAGAATAGAAAATTACTTAAATGAACTTTAATTTTAATAGGGTCAGATATTTTGAGCTGACACGGCACGCACTGAAAATAAAGTTCAAATAAGCTATAGAAACATTTTTTTTTATTGTGGTGCATAAATGAAATTCAATACAAAGGGATGTGATGGAGGTCTACATAACACATGGATTTTAAAGTAGAAATACCAGCCCCAAAACAGCAGAGAGGAAGTCACTCCAGTTAATCGAAGTGCATAGGCAGGGTCCAAGAACTATAGCTCAGCTCTCAGAGAAAAAGCAAATACCTGAGGCCACTTGGTTACAAGACAGCTGTCACCCGAGGCTACGTGGTATCAGGAATTTCTTGTCATACGTACACTAGCCTGTAATATGCATGCGAGACTTGGTGAGCCTCTCTTGTTCAGGCAAAAAACTACCTTTAAACCCGGAATTTGCACTTACCTAATCCATGACACTTTTAGAGGCCATATTTATATATTTGTCAAATCGTGTCCAAGAGGGACCGGAACGTCGTTTGGTTTCTATTTTCAGTTTGTAGGTTGGTTGTGAATTGTTGGAGTCAGGCATTGTGACATACTATTCGTGGTGTTGCAGGTGTGGGTGTGGTGGTAATGACGTGTGACGGGTTTATGGTGGTGGTGCGGCGAGCAGGGTGGACAGGAGAGTACCCAGGGGCCCTGGACCGTCCAGGGGGACACCCAGAACCTGACAGAGTCCTCAACATTGACTCTACCAGCACTCTAGGTCACAGCTCTTCAACGCTGAATGACGTCGTACTTAAAGAGGTGCGTAAAAGAGTGGAAGAGATGACATAGAGAGTTTAGAAGAATGGATTTGGAAGAGGGGGGGGGGTAAGGTGATTTAGGAAAAAAGGAAGGTGTGATTTAGGGAGAAGGGAAGGGTGACTTGAAGAGAGGGAGAGCAATGACTTTGGGAGAGGGAGAGTAATGACTTAGGGAAAAGGGAAAGGTACCTTTGGGAGAAGGGGAGGGAAAAGTGGCTTGAAGAATGACTGAGAAAGGGCTGACACAGCAAATTTACACATATAAAATATTTTCGGTAGTAAACAATATAGTCTTATTTTTAATAGGGT
>NC_069413.1:66905718-66943218 GCF_026875155.1 Cherax quadricarinatus | reverse complement strand
TGAAAAGCACTAAACACGTAAAGGTCCTTCAGCGCGAACCACTTTAATAACGCAGTTGTGCGAGAAAGGTACACAATACGGTATTGTATACCTTTCTTACCTTTCTTGCACAACTTGTCAGATACTGCAACATCATGGAACCAGAATCTCTACAACTACAGTGCTCTCCACAGCAACTCCAAGGCTGAGGGACTGATTACTTCATCTTTTGTATATAGTTCTACTGTCTTCTATTTATGTTCTAGAATCTATATTGATAAAGCCACTGGATGGCGAAACGCCTACAATAAAGATAACCAGATGTTCCACACGTGTCTTAACTTTCATCCCTTTAATAACGTATCTGACTTTTTCCGTCCCTAAAACCTATCCTGGACATACATGTTTTTTTCAATACCTGCAGTTATCTTTACTATTGTCTGTATTTATTACCCTATCTCACATCTTAATGTGAACATGGCTGTGGTCTCTATGGCACTTTAGTATTATGAGCCTCTTTAATTAAATGAACTTTTAAAAAATCCAACCCTCCTCTGTGTTCCTTCAGGTGTGGAGTTCAGCAGCTCAGGAGGTGGAGGACGAAGTTGGCATCCCTAAAGAGCAGCTGAGAGATATTACACTTCTAGGGGTCCTTCTCAATATGGAAGCTGGAGGGCGACCTTCCCTCGAGTTCTTCATTAGGTGCGTCGGAGTGCAAGTATTTTAACTGTCAAACACGTACAAGACACACTCAAGTCATTTCGAATCATG
Source organism: Cherax quadricarinatus (assembly GCF_026875155.1). Lineage (NCBI taxonomy): Eukaryota > Metazoa > Arthropoda > Malacostraca > Decapoda > Parastacidae > Cherax > Cherax quadricarinatus. Next base: position 66,942,468 of record NC_069413.1, on the reverse strand, counting down.
AGGGGGAGAATAGAGATGCAGCAACAACAGTACAGTACTGTCGCATTATTGTACTCCACAGGTGTGGTCTGAGCAGCAGTGAAGTGAAAGAGGCGTACGAGAGAGGCTGTCAGTCAGAGGCTGAGGAGACCACCTCCCTCCACCTCCTACCTCCGCCCACAGTGCCCTCATCTCGAAATTCCTCTATCCACCTCCACCCACAGGTGAGACCTCCATTTCTCCTCTCACACCAACCCCCACTCACACATTCCACCCAGCCCAAGGAAATTAACAGCAGTCAGTCCATCTGTCATCATTCTATCTTGCAGGAGCCACATGTTATGGTACATCCAACAAAATCATCAGTCTTGGATGTCAATACTTAGTGGCTTCAGCTGGGCTACAAGTGTCTCTGGAAGGTTGCATCACCAACTGATGTAGACATAACTAAATGTAAACTTTGTCAGTGACTATTGTCACACCATGTGTCGTTATGTGATGGAATGCGATAAAATGATTGAATTCAGAGACAACTCACTCACTTGATGAGAGTGATTGCCTCTTTACCGAGTATGAATTAGATAATGCATTAACCAAAGGTCGATCAACTGCTCCTGGAGAGGATGGTATAACCTATGATATTCTCAGAACTCTAAGGCACGTGCCTGATAACCCTTTGTTGGCACTGTATAATCTCAGTTACATTGAGGGCGTTCTTCCTACTTCCTGGACCAATAGTCTCATAGTGCCTATCCCTAAGCCCCAACAGCCTGATACATTTAGGCCGATCTCCTTAACTAGTTGTCTTTGCAAAACTTTGAAAGAATGATGTTTAACAGATTGTACAAACAAATCAGACATCAACTTTCCCCCCTACCTCTATGTGTTCTTGAAAGGTAAAAGTGTGCAGAACTGTATTTCCCCCTTTCTCACTGCACAAAACCTCTACTAGTTTTACCACTTTTTTTGGGAACTAAAATCTGCATTTGATATTGCAAACAAAACCCGTTATATATAGAACTAGCCAAAATGAATATTGGTGGTAGCTTACTCTGCTGGATAATAGGATACCTGCAAAAAAGAGTATCCTCTGTCCTTTACCAAGGCTCAGAAGTGTTTTCTAAAGAAATGTCTTTAGGTACACCGCAGGGAGGAGTTCTTAGCCCATGCTATTTAATATTCTGATTAATGCTCTCCTAAATGCTCTACCTGCCTCACCTAAACAATAGCTATAAGCTATGCTGATGATATCATGATCCATACAACAGGGCATAAGAAGATAAATTTACCATTCTTAATGAAGTTCAAGCAATTTGTAATCGACTAGGCCTCATAATATCTTCCTCTAAAACAAAGATAATTTAAAAAGCAAACGACATCCCCCACCCATCTATTTGCAGGGTGAAATCATTAGCTACGTTAAAACTTACAGATATCTTGGTGTAGATGTACCCTTTAACAAATCCACTATACCACAACTAAACAAGAAATGTAAAGCTAGCTAAATGCTCTCAAAGCTGTTGCTGGCTACAATCCCAACTATGGTGCTAATGTGAGAATCGTGAGAATGATGTACATAGCCTATGTTAGGTCCTTAATTGATTATGCTGCTCCCATGTTGATATTAGCTAGAGAAAGTTCTCTCCGACCCTTGGAGTTAATGCAAAATGAAGCTCTCAGGACTATTCTTGGCTGTCCCAGATCTAAAAAGTTCTTACATGAGGAAGGAGCTTGGTATTTCTAGTATCAGTGATAGGATTGTTGAAATTAACACTGTACTCGGTATTAGAATGTGAGAAACGAACCAGACACTGTCACAGTGAATCTTACCAAGTGTCTAGAGGTAAATAAAACACAGATCTAAATGGATTGTGAAAACGTGCAATTGCATTAAGTTTTATAACCTGCATGAACTGTATCACTGTAGGCAACAAGAGCATTTCACCCCTCCATGGAAGATGTGTTAAATTTAATATCACATACCTACAAGTCCCTCCCAAGAAGCTCATTGCTAGTAATCCCTTCCTTAAATCTCTTGTTAGAGCAACTGCTCAAGAAGAAATTTTTCGCCTAGCTGGTAGTAATAAGTTATCACAAGTTATATACACTGAGGGATCTAAACGGGAGTCTTCGGGCAGGGCTGCATCTGCTCTTGTTGCCACCTCCCTAGTTAAGAACGATAAAAAAATTGTTGAGTTAGGATAAGAATTAACAACTGGGCGTCTACACGCAAACTGAATTGTTTGCAATCCTAATGGCGCTAAAGCTAACCTATGACCTGAGCTTGACTCTATCATCATTACTGATTCTATGTCATCATTGAAGGCTCTTGGCTCATATAATGACCCCAAACCCAACCCATGTCATTGGGAAGCCAGGTATAGATACTCCAAAATTAGGGACAAAGGAATTAATGTACAATTGCTATGGATCCCATCACACATTGGATTACCCTTCATGATAAAGTTGAAATGTTAGCCAAGAAGAGTATCCGGGAGAACGTAGAATAACTTTGGTATAACTGTGTCTAGCTTTAGGAAAATATTAGGAGAGAAGTAAATAATGAAGATGATTGTTATAGGAATGCAGTTAGAAGCCTGATAGTTTCTATAACCCACTATGATAACATGAACGTAGTAAGAAATTTTATGGAGCAACTTGCAAGGTGAACAGAACTAAACTGATGTGTAGTGGCCAGGCTTAGGCTTGGTTACAAGAAATTCTGGCAGTTTGGGAGACACACAGATGATGATCAAACAAAAATGTAAATTATGTGATCAGGCATATGGTCACTCTTTTGAACACTATGTGCTTAATTGTCCACTATTGAGGAATACAGAGACAGACAGTATAATAAACCTATGTGACATGTCAAGATATCTTATTAATGAAAATAAGATACCAGATATACTAAGCAAATTTTCTAAATTTGCTTGTAACAGATAAGTGAACTATAGATATGTAGATATAAATCCATAGGTATTCCTGTTAACCCTTTGGGGCCTAGTTCCTAGGCCTTTTGTGTATCCACATGCTCTCGCGCTACCGTCCACAGGATGGATATGGGGTGCACAATAAACTAGCCACTTCGGTGGCAAAATCTAATCTCACTCACAAATGTATGAGAAATGTCGAAGTATTTTATCTAGAGTTGCATATTATAAACATTTCTGGAAAAATACCCTGACTGCCCATCGAGAATAACTCATAACCACTTAAACGTGTTTAATTTTAACCATACGTTGTTAAAATATAAAGTAATATAAATAATTAAAATCCACATACCTACTACACTAATATTTTTGTGACTTAATTCATGTCTGTATAAAAATAACTTGTTGCGATTGTAATCAGATATAAAAAAATTTAAATAGTTATTACTAATGTACCTTGGCTACAAAGTTTGGTGATCAATATGTGTCCCATAGGGTGGGTATGGGTGCATAATAAAGATATTAAGCTGAACTTAACCTAGTGCTGGAAATAAAGGTAAAGAGAAGCTCCTGTAGGCTTTCTCCAGCACTGTTTTCCCTGTAGGGTTACCTCTGGGAGGTACCCTTGTTGAATTTTCTCAGGACAGTCACCCCTGCGATTTCCCGAGTATAGTTTCCTCTGAGGTCCACTGGTAGAGCTTGGCTGCGAGATTTCCTCGAGGAAGTCGGGTTGGTCTTGGAGGTCGTCACCTCAAATGCATGCGTACAGCGCACAATCCCAAGGTCTCCCATTCAGCTGCTCGCCACCACCATCACCACCACTACTATTCCCAACCTCATATCCACCTTAATAATCGACCTGCCCCGTCCCACCGAGGAGATGGGTGCTGCCATTCCCCCCCCCCCCCCTCCCCCTTACTCAGTCTTGGCCTAATAGTGGTCAATTATAGACCAAAATATCCTGTTTTTATTTCCGTTGTGTGGCAAGTTATGAATTATTCTGGCTAGGACATTGTGACTTGCATTATTTTAAGCCCGTCTAGTCAGGTCTCCCTTGCAGTAGGAGAGAACATCATGCTCCTGACGAAGGGAAGTGTCAAAAAGGGTTTACTAGAGGATGGAGAATAGTTTGATGGAGATAGGGTGGACGGAAGAGTGTCTGGTCACGGTTAACTCGAGAGAGGTGTGGGGGAGAATAGGTTGGGAAGTAAATAGAATGGAGTAGGTATAGAAGTGGATGGAACGGAGTAGGTGAAGGAGGAGCTCTGTCTCCTGGGATCTATGCTCAGTATGGTTTTCTCCGGGAAGAATGGGAATATTCACACACATTTAGAACTTTATGGACAGCCACTCAAACCCTTCCCTTCCCTCTTCTCGAAACTCAACTACTGATAATCATACATAATAATCCTACTTAAACATACTGCTAGAGGAATGTGCCTGGCTTGTATAAATAATCGCACTCCTGAAATGTTGATATTTTATAACTATTTACAGTGTTCCTAGCAATGTTGAATAAATTAACTTTTTTTTTCTTCCAGTAAACTGCGTTGCATCCGAGTCTAGCAAGTGCAGGAAGGAAGGGAAGGAGAGGGAGAGGGAGGCCAAGTGGGTAGTGGAGGAGGCCACCCCAGCACTGAAGGGAGCACTCATTCTGGCGCTCCACCACCACCTCCTCCCCACCACTACGTCGACCCATGATGAATAGGCAAATCATATCACAGAACCGATGCGGTTCGAACCTATGGTAAACGAGTCATAAAACTCGCAGGCCAGTGTGTTATCCACCAGTCCATGCCGGCCTAACAAGGTTCAACAAGCTAGGTTAACATGGACTCCACTGTGACCACAAATGCAGGTTTTTACAGATGAATCTCACACCAGCGTGGCTTACCATGGATTCGAGCCCCACCCGTTCTGTGATTTGTTTGCAATCCTGTTATTACGATTTCGTGTCATAAATATGCAAGCAGGAGGAAATAAGCTAGTGAGAAATGTAGGAATAATAAGTTTGTGAAAGAGGAAGAAAGTAAAATCAAAACAAAAACAATAGAAAATTAGGCAGGAAAAGAAATAGGAGAGAGATAAAGTAAAAAAGGGGAAAGATAGTAAAAGAGAGTTAAATATATGAAGAGCAATTACATGAACTCGCCCGAAATGCTCTACATGTATAACCATGGGTTTTCTGCATACATTCAAGTGTTACTCATTTATGTATAAACAATGTATCATGTGGAAATAAACTTTGGCTTTGACTTAGACTGATAGTAGACACGCCACTACTTGGAAAAGACCCGGGCCGGGAGAATACCGGCGAATAAGAAAAAAAAAGACAACGGCAGCGTAGCAGGCTAGAGTTCATCACTGGTTTGAGCCAGTGGTGGGTTATGACATAAGAGCTTCTATGATTAGTTTATAAGAAAGCTTGGATTTATGTTGGCTTAGCGCTTCTTTTTTATTATAATATAATAATAATTGGATTTATGTGGCTGGCCCCGTCAGTGAGCTATATTTAGTTATACCTGATTTTTTTAATAAATTAATAAAAAAATAATTATGTACATGGAACACCGAGCTGGCAATGCACTAAGGTACTCTTAGCAGATGGTATACAGTTGACATGGAACTTTAAATCTCGTATAGTCGATAGGCTTTGAACCTAATAAACCCATCAATAGAGATGGGCCAGGCAGTAAACAGTCGGTTGGGAAACCAGGAAGTCAGCAAGTAGTTCAACCAGGAAATGCCCAGAAAGCAGTAAGCCAGGTAATGCGGAAGTCGGCATCGGAAGCAATGAGATAGTGTAATTTAGTGATCAGAGTAGAGCTAAGTGTTGCTACAGTGGCATTATGTGTCTAATGTTGATTATTAATTATATGGTAATATTGACATCAAGTACAGTGGCTAAGAAAAGAAAGTAGATGTATATAAGCATAAAGTTGATGTGTTACATTTAGTGTTAGGCAGGGTTTAAAGTCACTTGTGCATTCAGTGACGAGCCAATTGATATTGTGTGCAGTGACCATGCCTGGTTTTGATACATTTTAATGTACTGTAAATCGTGCTTAAAATATATGCTGCACCAGTGCTATAAATATTACCCCTGGGTTTTTATTCCTTAACGTTTCTTCGTAGGACATTCCCCTTAGCTCTGGGACTAGTCTTGTTGCAAACCTCTGCACTTTTTCTGATCTCTTGACGTGCTTGACCAGATGTGGGTTCCAAACTGGTGATGCATACTCCAATATGGACCTGACGAACACGGTGTGCAGTCTTGAACGATTCCCTACTGAGGTATCGGAACGCTATTCTTAGGTTTGCGTGTGTATGTGAGTAACGTGTAATATTAATAACGATACCATTAAAATGGCCAATGCCAATACTTTGACACATCCCTAAACAAAACCTTAGGTCATCTTCCGTAAAATGACCAAGCACTCAAAAAACAATAATATAGATGAACAGTAACTATGGTGAGGATGGGGGTTGTATTTCAGAGAAACTGTCCGTGTTGGAGCAAAGCTAAGTTCAGATTTGAATTCAGCGTCCCAAAATTAGTTAGAAACACATTTTAACTATCAACATAAACCTTGTTGACCAGTGTTATTATTTTACTAATAATTTTTACTACTACAGCAGACAATACTATATATTCATTAAAGATATTTGAGCTATATTTTATTACTAGCTTTCATATTTAATTTGTTAAATGGAGTTGCTTGCTAACCATGGAAGGTGATTAAACTCCAATTCCTGGACCCTTCACCTGACTGGACCCATCTCATACCCTTCAGCATTCCTGCGTTTAAATCCATGTATGAGATCTAGATACACATGCCGTCTCAACAGCTGCACACCAGCGGTGAAGACTGCCAAGTTCTCGAGCACAGACTGTCGTGGGTGACCTTGTGCTGCCAAGGACACAACTATTTAAGCACTGACATAGTTTTTGAAATGTTCTTAATGGGCCATTGAGGGGTTCATCATAAGACAGTTACCCGCGTCATGTGATTTTTTTATGAAGAATAATTTAACAAAAAAACAATCTGGCTCTATAATTCCTGTGACTCATTTGAGCATTTAACTTCCATCTGGGTTTCCTTTTCAGTCTGTCGTTGTCGACATATCAATACCTATACTTGTGATCATGTTTCCTCTGCAGCCTCGCAACCCCGGTGTGCTGACTCTTATTCATATACCTCAGCTCCTTCACCACTTTGGTGGCAAAACTGTAAATCTAATCTATCTTTTCTTTAAAGTGTTTGGTTAGGACTCAGAGCGGCGCTGCGTATGTACAAGCGTACTTACATAAGTCATATGCACCATCCTGAATGTTTATTAAGTTCCTGATGTCTTTCCTTACGGTTTCACGTACGTCTGTTACCCCCTCCCCATTAAGACAAGTAATTTATTGGACACCTCAATATCCTGTGCAAAAGTGTCTATATAAAACCCACATGCGCTCCAAAACGGAAACAAACAAATATTTCTGAGCCTGCCTGCGCCGTTAGTTTTACATTAAAATTTTACGAAGATTTTATGGACAATATTACCTCAGGTCATTAGTATGGTTTTAATATGTCTACAGTATTGATATCGATACTACCTGAACAGAACAATCAAAGGCACTTCTCAGAGCCAACAACAACATAACTATCTTTAACTACAATATCAGATCTTTAAGCAAGCATTATGATGACCTCCTAGCATTACTAAATTCCTTGCATGCCAATATGTCCATCATTACACTAACTGAAACCTGGCTAAAGCCTGATACTACAGATGTCTATGCCATTCCTGGTTACACAGCCATACACAACTGTAGGCCACACCAACAAGGGGGTGGCACTGCTATATACTAAGACCAACTAGAATGTATCACTAATACTTGCACAAGGGATGAACATGGGGAATATATAATAGCTAAATTCAAATCCAAATACCTACAAAAACCTCTCACAGTGATAAACATCTACAGAATTCCACAATCAAATATTAGCCAATTGAGTCATGAACAAAGATCACTTACTACTCTCAGGTGACTTCAGTATAAATCTCCTGCAAGACCAGGACCCACACGTTACTGAATTCACAAACACAATGAGTAACTGTATGTTACTACCAACAGTAACAAAACCTACAAGAGTTACAGAGACTAGTGTTTCCCTACTTGACCACATCTGGACCAACACCATATCCCCTTTAAAATCAGGCATAATTACAGATAATACCACAGACCACTACCCTACTTTCCTCATAACTCTTTGTAAAATACCCCAAGACACTACTAAGGTCACCTTCAGACTTCACAATGAGGCAGCCATTAATAACTTCACAACAGCAGTAGCAAACATTGACTGGTACACTGAGCTAGAAATCTATACAGATATTGACGAATATTTTAATAATTTTCTAAAAAAGACCCAATACCTTTATAACAAGCACTGCCCTAAAAAAACTCTTTAACAAATCCATTGAATCCTCCACCTTCCCTACAGTTCTCAAAATAGCAAGGGTCACCCCGATCCATAAAGGAGGAGACCAAACAGTTGAATAACTATAGGCCAATATCCAATTTACACCCTCTCTCAAAAATCTTCGAAAAATTAATTCATAAACGAATCTACTCCTACCTCATCTCCCAAAACATTCTCAACCCCTGCCAATTTGGATTCAGGCCTAATAAAAATACTAATGATGCTATTATACACATGCTAGAACATATATACACTGCAATAGAGAAAAAAGAAGTCCCACTGGGGATCTTCATTGACTTACGTAAAGCTTTTGATACAGTTGACCATGACTTGCTCCACGTAAAATTGTCACACTATGGTATTAGAGGGCACTCCCTCAACTACCTCAAGTCTTACCTCAGCAACAAAAGCCAATATGTGTACGCAAATGGGGCAAGCTCTTCCGCACAACCAATTACAGTTGGTGTCCCACAGGGAAGTGTCCTTGGCCCTCTTCTCTTTCTCCTATACATAAATGACCTACCATATGCTTCGCAATTACTCAAACCCACACTTTTTGCAGATGACACTACATACGTCTTCTCTCACCCGAGCCCAGTCACGCTAGCCAATACTGTTTAGTTTTAGTTTAATATGTTTATTATGCACCCCATACCCATCCTGTGGGCGGTAGTCAAAAGATTACAGAGGTACATAATTGGTCCAGGGACTGGACTCCAAAGTTTTGATAGCTGAGCAAGTTACAATGGTAATGAACTAGATCTGGTCATAATCATGACCAAGTTACAAAGGTAATGAGCTCCAGGTAGAGCTGGTCACACTCATGAATAATTGCAAAGGTAATGAATCATAAACACATTAATCATGAGAATTTTACAAAGGTAATGAGCTCCAGGTAGAGCTGGTCAAAATCATGACAGGTTTCAAAGGTATGAATGATAAACACGTTATCACATGATTACAATCATAGACAAATTACAGAGTAATGAGCAGTTAACATAGTAGGGAATTCATCCAATGCCCAACAACAGATGTTGCTAGGTGCCTGTCTCTCCCTCGGCAGACAGCCATTGCAAACAGCAGCAAGTTGCCCTGGGATCTGCTGCTTGCACGAGCACCATCGACCCTCCCCAAGAGGTCCAAGAAGCCAGTGACTCCGTACAGCCCGATGCAGAGCTCCCCTAGGACATGTCAGCGTCCTGGTGGACGCCAAGTTGATTGAAGATCCCAGGCCCTCGTGTGCACGGATGTTGAAGCTTGAGGAACTGAGTACACACTGCCTGTGGCACACCTGACAGCTGCCTCGCGGTCGACCTCCACGATGCTGTCCCTGTAGTGGAAGTTCCTGTGAGCCCGGCACTCCCTGCAGTGCCATCGCTGACATCGTGGGTTAGGGGAGAAGTACCCTCTACAGATGGGGTGGCGCAGGGAGTTGGGTGGGTGATGCGGGGGAGACGCACAGGTGTGAGGCGTTATGAGAGGGTCACTGTTTACTACACATGCTCTCCCCCTCCCCCCCAGCGGAGAGGGGGGGAGGCGCTGACTGGTCCTGACTCGACAACACCAAATCCTCTGAAACTGCACAACACTTCAACTATTTAAGCTGAAACGATGCACTGGGATGTCCGTTCGCTGCTCTGGTATCTTCTCAAAGCATTCACACTGAGTTCTGTTAAGTAGGGACCTGGTCAGCCTCTTTGACCAGGAGCTATCCTTGAAAATCCCGCAGCTAGCCCGCTACACAACCTGCCGCCTGTAGGTCTATCCGGGAACTGAGCCAATACTGTAAACACCGAATTACAGAAAATGTCTACCTGGATGAGGACTAACAAACTTACACTAAACATTGACAAAACCTACTTCATTCAGTTTGGTAACAGAGCTACAGATGTACCTCTTAACATAACGATAAACGGATCACCTATCACAAAGCTAACAGAGGGAAAATTCTTAGGAATCCACCTTGATAATAGACTCAAATTTCGTACACATATACAACAAATTTCTAAGAAAATTTCCAAGACTGTAGGCATACTATCGAAGATACGGTACTATGTTCCACAGTCAGCCCTCCTGGCCCTTTATCACTCTCTTATTTACCCCTATCTCACCTATGGAATTTGTGCATGGGCTCAACAACAATTAACCATCTCAGACACTAATTACCCAACAAAAGGCTGCAGTTAGAATGATAACAAATTCTCACTACAGGCAACACACTCCACCAATATTCAAAACACTCAATCTACTCACCATACAAAACATCCATACTTATTATTGCACCTATTACATACATAGAACACTTAACTCTGATATTAACCCTCCCCTCAAACATCTCCTTGCCAACCTCAACAGAACACATGACCATAACACAAGAACCAGATCACTCTTTGATGTTCCTCGTGTCCATCTCACGCTATGCAAAAACTCAATGCACATAAAAGGCCCTAAAATCTGGAATTCATTACCTGTAAATGTAAAAGAAACACTACCTGTTTATAAATTCAAGTCTCTTCTCAAAGTTCACTTACTCACTCAAAACCAAATAAATACTGAATAACTGAACCTTATAAATTGTATATCCAAAATGTTACTCACAATTATATCACATAAATGTTAAACCTAGGACCCAATCTAACTTTGTTATTTTTTTAAATACACTACCTAACACATCGAGTGCCACCGAGTTAATCTGTTCTAGGCATAAGTTGGGGTCTGCTCCATTTCTACTGAATGAACAGTAATGCAAGCAACCATATGACCTGTCTTTGTAATACTCATTTGTGCTTTATAGTTATCTGTTTACAATAATGTTTTATCACTGATTTCATCATTGCTTAGTTAATCTTCAGTTAATTTTAAGCCAGCCCGTAATGCTATGCATATAAGTGGCTTTGGCATGCTGCTCTTACCTGTATTTTTTTGTACCTCTGTATGTATGCTAAAATTTCTAAATAAATAAATAAATAAATAAATAAATGTGAGGTATCATCTGCTGGTGACTGGCGAGATGTCATTTAATGACGTCGGCGAGATATCTGCTGAGGTCGGAGAGACCTCATCTACTGAGCGGTGGGATGTCATCCACTGAACGAGCGCTGCATGACCCCAGTAGGTTTAGCGCTAGGTTTTGATTATAAGTAAGTAAGTTTATTCAGGTATACACAAATACAGTTACATAGAATTATCATACATAGCAGCATGTGTGTAGAGAACCTAGGATAACCCAAAAAAGTCAGACAGTGACTTATTTTCATTGGGGTCCTTTTACCTTATTATTATAATATAAAGGTTATAAAATTTTCTTATTATTCTACAATGAAGATAACATCTTATTATCATACTAAAAAGACTATCTACTACACCAAGGTCATTAAGACTATCTACAATACGAGGGTCATTAATAGGAATAAGGTAAAAAATTTACAACGTATTGTTAGCTAAAAGTAGAAAATCATTCCTCCCTTTCTGAAAGTAATTCATCAGAACACCTTTGGCATCTTCTGGAACTGTTCTGCTATGCAATATGGAAAATTTTTCTAGGGTGCTTCCCTGTATGTACCTCAACATTATAAAACATACCAGTAATCTCATTGGGAGACATAATTGTTAACCCGTAGTCACCCTTTAACTGTGAGAAAACTTAACCCCTGGTCGCACCAAGTGGTCCCCTCGACCTCACAACTATCCATATCTATCCGGGGCCCAGTATGGTTGGGTAGCACCCACAAGTACTGTACTATTAATTTGGACGAAGATTATATTAGTTTAGCTGAATGAAGGGAAAGGGGGGTAGGAAAACCCCGGGATACATCCGTCAAGGAAAACATTTGTACATAATCCCACTACTTACCAGTTTGTTTCCTTGGTCATTGATGTAGCTGGATCACTCAAAAACTATCTAATTAAAAATACCACCACTGGCCAGTCTAAGGTTGCTATAATAAAGGGTTACTTAAGTGGTGATGATATTCCTCATTTCTTGATTAAACCATCTCATTTTCGATGTCCTGCCTACACCGACACAAATTTCATTCCAGCAGGCGGGGTTTATCCGCGGTTTGTCCTGCTTTAGACGTCGTGACTAAAGGAGTTTCCCTTTCCTCGTCTCGTTAACAACGAGGTCTAGCGGTTCACTCGGAGCAAAGACTTATTTCACTTCACTTTTATTCTCTTAACTTAGCGTTATTATCCTTAATTACTTTTAAATTCACAAACGATTAAAAATGACTCAAATAATTATACACATTAGAGATCACCCCATTAAGACGAACCGATATAAATGATTAAACCCAAAGGGTAATTTCCCGGGCCAGTCCAGGAACGCGTCAGTCCCCCCCGGCCTACCCTATCACCTTTTACCACTTATTATCGTGGCCCCGTAAATCACGTTCCCTCACTCTCCACTAGGAACAGTCACGACACTTCCTATTACGAAAGAGGCCTATAAAACCTTAGGCCGCCGTAACCCAATTTCGGGGTACCATGCCTTTTCCGCTTCCTCCCACCTTCAAAACAAACCCGCCACCCCCCCCCCGCACTCCGCGCATCGAAAAGGGGAGCCCCTTGGGTTCACTCTTATTTCAAATACAATTTGACCTATAGACAAAATAACACCTTTTAGGCCACTATAGTTCGGAAATTAAAAAATTTTCCACACTGCGGCCGGGCGGAGGTCGTTGCTAGACGACTTACATAATGTGGAGTACAATTTTTTTCCATCTTCACTGGCCACCCATATTTATTGAACTCTCAAAATGGACTAATTGGTGTTCCATTCTCTCAGGGGATAAGCCTATGCTCCCTGGATTAATTATTGGCATACTGGAATTTTGAGACTTTAAACAATAACAAGTCTCTCAGTATCCCAGTCAGCCCCAGCACATTACTGCGTATAGGCACCAACTCCAGGGCCATCTATATTTATTGATCCCTCAAAATGGACTAATTGGTGTTCCTTCTCTCAGGGCATAAGCCTATGCTCCCTGGATTAAGTTATTGGGCATACGGGAATTTTGAGACTTTCCCAATAACAAGTCTCTCAGTACCCCAAGTCAGCCCCAGCACATTACTGCATACAGGCACCAACTCCATGGCCATCTATTTTTATTGATCCCTCAAAATGGACTAATTAGTTTTCCATTCTTCAGGGGCATAAGCCTATGCTCCCTGGATTAATTTATTGGGCATACTGGAATTTTGAGACTTTTTAACAATAACAAGTCTCTCAGTATCCCAAGTCAGTCCCAGCACATTTCTTCATTATTTCATTAACCCTTCACATATCCCATTATTCCTCTTCAGTTGACGTCACACCCGGAAATTGTCCAAATAAAGTTATTTACCCAATTATTCGCTCAGTGGACCCCCTGTGCATTTAAAGGGGTGTGCATTTATCGTCGCCTGAAGTAAGAACGATTTATTATTTAACTGCTTATTAATTATATCATTATAAGCAGTCAACAATTTTGGTGCTTGCTCAGTTCGCAGAGCTGGGTCCTTTACTGTCCAAAACGCCATCCTATAATTAGTAGGTAATTCTGGACGGTCAAGCTTCCACGGAAGTCGCACCCAGTAATGTCCAGATTCCATTTAACATCCTTCAGGTATTGTTCCTGAGTAAAGGAATCATTTGGACTTTCCTCATTTACATTAATCCCTATGTTTGTCCAGCTCCCACAAATTAACTGGTTCAACATCATTCTCGATAGAAGAATACTTGTACTGGGTTGAAACCCTTTTATGAGTAAGAAAACCGTGAAACCCTAATTTACTACTTCCTCTAGTTTTTATTATTACTAGGGGTAGTCTGCATATATTACATGGCCCTACCGTGTTGAGGAAGGTACGCCGTTGGTTTTGGATTTATGCCCCTTTTTCCTGATTTTTACATCCAACACCGGGAAGGCTACCTCAGCTAGAAACATTATTGCCATAGCGGGAACCTTTACATCAGCACTGTAGTGTCAGGTTATTAACATTATATAAATTTCACCCATTATTATAAGAATCACATAAACCTGCACATAACTGTATGTGCTTTTCCCTGTTGCTTGATGCAACTGTTCAATTTGGTTATGACAATCCTTTACTATATTGTCTAGACATCGATAAATCTGTCAAGTTCTTAATTCTTTCCACTTTAATATCCCATGAATACAGCATACAATTTTTAGTGAAATGAGTACCTGGCAGAAGAGAGCTCTCTTTTCTTGCCTGACCTCTTTTAACTGGGTTAAAACTTCCCGAGGTCTTATTCCTCTTACCTTTTTTGATGGAGAACCCCTATACTGATTTCCCGACTTGTATGTGCCTATTAAATCTTAAAATATGATATTACCCTGGATTATTTTTCCCTTTTGAGCCTTGACAGATACTTCAGAGCATTATTTTTTTATCCTTAGAACTGTTGGCCCGACTGGGTTTCATTGAACAATTAATTCCTGCGACCTAGTCTTTTTTCTCCAAAACCCTATATGGAGGTTTTGGCAAACACACCCTTTGCATAATGGTTGATCAACTGTGGCTTACAAACCCCTTTAAATTTTTTCAAAGCCTTACTTTTACAAAACAGTTTTCTTCCCAAATTTGTAATGTTGATTAATTAAAACATTCATTTCCATTCATCTGTACAATTCTCTAGCAATCCTTTCACAGTCTTTAAACCACAATTTGTACCAATCAAAAAACTTCTCTAAAGCATCAAAAATAACTTTAATTCATTAGGGTTCACGGTTCTTTGATTCACTAATCAAAGCCTCGTCCATGGCTTTTAATAGCCTTAATGATGCTTCATTACTCAAAATTCACGGACTTGTCACCACATAACTCCTTGATCCAGTCCATGGTTAAGAGAATTATTAATCACTATTATACAACTTAGTAGCCCTATAGAGTAATTCTTGCACTTACTCCCTTGATATCCTACCACACATGTGCTACATTAATTGGGCTAATTGTCATCCATCACAACACGATTAAACTTGTTCACCCTACAACCCACTTCCTTTAATCAGTCCCCCTTAATTTAATAAATAATTAATTCAATTAATTTTTTCACTGATTGCACCCGTTCCGAAGGACCAACGGAATATGGAAAATTTTCTAGGTGCTTAAACCCGTATGTAAATCAACATTAATACATACCCGTAATCTCATTGGAAAACAATCATATGTTTACCGTAGTCACCCGTGTAGACATGGAGAAAACTAACCAAACCCTGGTCGCCCCCAATGGTCCCCTCGACCCCCAATCTTATCCATATCTAACCGAAAACCAGTATGGGTTGGTCAACACCAAGTTTCGGTGCTAAAAAAAAATTTAATTGGGACTGTATAGATTATTAGTTTAGCTGATGAAGGGAGGGGGAGGATACACCTGGATAAAATCCGTCAAGGAAAACATTTGTCATAATCCCACTACTTACCAATGTTCTCTGGTGGTCACTTGATGTAGCTGGATTCACTCATAACCATTAATTATAACATACCACCCTGGCAGTCTAAGGTTGCTATAAACAGAAGGGTTATTAATGTGGGTGATTGATATTCCTCATTCTTTATTCACCAATTTATTTTCGATGTCCCCGCTACACCGACACGATTCCATTCCAGCAGGACGAGGTAATCCGCTGGTTGTCCCGCTTACGTCGTGACTCAGGATTTCCCTTTTCTTCGTTAACAAGAGGTTGCGTGTTCACCGGAGCAAACGACTTATTTTACTTCACATATTTCTTAAAATTAGCGTTATTATCCTTAATTACATTTCCAATTTTACAAACCGATTTAAGTCAAAAAATTTTTATACCATTTGAGCACTCCATTAAGATGGACCGATGGTGATGATTAAACCAAGGGTAATTTCCCGGGCTCAGTACAGGACGACCGTCAGTCACCCCGGTCCTAAAACCGTTAATTTACCTTTTTACCACTCTATTTTCTGGTCCTAAATCACGTTTTTTCCCCACTCTCCATAGAACGTCCACGAACTTCCATTACGAATGAGGCCTTTTATTAATCCTTAGGCCGCCGTGAATGCCAATTTCGTGTACCTGCCTTTTCCGGGTTCCCCTCTCCACCTTCAAACAAACCCGCCAAACCCCCCCCCCCCACATCCGCGCATGCGCAAAGGGACTCTTGGTTCTCTTCTTATTTTCAAATAATTTTGACCATTAGACACATTAAAACCAATTAGGCACTATAGTTTCGGAAAATTAAAAAATTTCCAAACTGTCTTGACATTGCGGGCCCGTCTGTTACATTTCCCTTATTGCTGTACAATAAAAGGTTTTGAAGCCTGCCAATGACTGTGGGTACTACAAAGTTGTGCCCCTCCCCTATACTTGATTGCTTTGGTTCCCAACCTTGACAAAATTGAAGCAAGATATTCCCGGGCACGTTTTGAGCAATTTTTAAACATTTTTAGCTTCAGGGTTGTTTTACTCTGTCTTCAACATTCAGCATATCCAACTGCTGTAATTCATCCTGGCCTACATGTTCTCTTGGTCCCAGCCCCAGGATGAATCTTACGATTTTGTTCTGGGTGATTTGCAGTCTATCTTTCATTTTTTTTTGTCAAGGCAGAGTACCAAGAAGAGCAAGCGTAATTATAATAATAATAATACTTTACTGAACGGGGAGATGCCACTACTGAGCGGTGGGATGCCATCTGAGGAACGGTGGGATGCCATCTGAGGAACGGTGGGATGCCATCTGAGGAACGATGGGATGCCATCTGAGGAACGGTGGGATGTCATCTGAGGAACGATGGGATGCCATCTGAGGAACGGTGGGATGTCATCTGAGGAACGGTGGGATGCCATCTGAGGAACGGTGGGATGCCATCTGAGGAACGGTGGGATGCCATCTGAGGAACAGTGGGATGCCATCTGAGGAACGGTGGGATGCCATCTGAGGAACAGTGGGATGCCATCTGAGGAACGGTGGGATGCCATCTGAGGAACAGTGGGATGCCATCTGAGGAACGGTGGGATGCATCTGAGGAACGGTGGGATGCCATCTGAGGAACAGTGGGATGCCATCTGAGGAACGGTGGGATGCCATCTGAGGAACAGTGGGATGCCATCTGAGGAACGGTGGGATGCCATCTGAGGAACAGTGGGATGCCATCTGAGGAACGGTGGGATGCCATCTGAGGAACGGTGGGATGCCATCTGAGGAACGGTGGGATGCCATCTGAGGAACGGTGGGATGCCATCTGAGGAACGGTGGGATGCCATCTGAGGAACGGTGGGATGCCATCTGAGGAACAGTGGGATGCCATCTGAGGAACGGTGGGATGCCATCTGAGAACGGTGGGATGCCATCTGAGGAACGTGGGATGCCATCTGAGGAACAGTGGGATGCCATCTGAGGAACGGTGGGATGCCATCTGAGGAACGGTGGGATGCCATCTGAGGAACGGTGGGATGCCATCTGAGGAACGGTGGATGCCATCTGAGGAACGGTGGGATGCCATCTGAGGAACGGTGGGATGCCATCTGAGGAACGGTGGATGCCATCTGAGGAACGGTGGGATGCCATCTGAGGAACGGTGGGATGCCATCTGAGGAACGGTGGATGCATCTGAGGAACAGTGGGATGCCATCTGAGGAACGGTGGGATGCCATCTGAGGAACAGTGGGATGCCATCTGAGGAACGGTGGGATGCCATCTGAGGAACGGTGGGATGCCATCTGAGGAACAGTGGGATGCCATCTGAGGAACGGTGGGATGCCATCTGAGGAACGGTGGGATGCCATCTGAGGAACGGTGGGATGCCATCTGAGGAACGGTGGGATGCCATCTGAGGAACAGTGGGATGCCATCTAAGGAACGGTGGGATGCCATCTGAGGAACGGTGGGATGCCATCTGGGAACATGGGATCCCACTGGGGAACGGGGGTGCCATCTGGGGAAGGTGGGATCCCCTTGAGGAACGGGGGAGCCATCTGAGGAACGGGGGATGCCATCTGAGGAACGGTGGATCCATCTAGGGACGAACGGTGGGATATCACCATGAAGAAGTAAATTACTAAGCTGTGAAGGGAACATTGACGGTGAAAAGGGAAAGGTGTAAGTGACGGGGATGGTGTTCTCACCGGGGGGGAGGGGGAGTCTCCCCACTCTGTTTTTTCCGCTCCCCTGCGGGTACCCAGCCACACTACACAAAAACACACTTTCATACACCCACAACCCCACACACACAACACACACACACACACACACACACACAACAACACAACACCCCCACACAACAAAACACACACATACAAAACAACACATACACACACTCCCCACACACATACACACTAACACAACACATACCATACACCACACACACACACACACAAAACACACACACACCACACAAACACCACACACACACACACACACACACACTGTAAGCGGTAAAATGACACAGTTTAGAGCTTTGGGCATTTCCTCCTTGGATAATAAATTTTAACATGCAGCCCATCTGCTATGCATGAATTCTGAGAGGGAAGGGAGGGGGTTGTGTGTAGACTTTAAATAAATGAGGGCCCAAAGGGGAACACCTGTGGAAAAATTCCCCCAAAGGATGTCTTGCTGACTCTACCCCCTTATAACTCCCCTTAGAGATCTCCCCTAAATGAAATTACTGAGGAGACAAGTGTAGAGCCTTCAATCCCAGTGTTGCATTTTGAAAGAGTCCCTGGTGCCAACAGGAAAAAAGCACCAGAAATATCCATTCTACTACACAGTGAGTTTGGGGATTCATCCAGGATTGGCTCCATTTAGTGGAGATTTTTTAAAAAATAGATTAGCACAGAGAAACCCTTTTTTAAAACCCATAAGAATAAAAGAAAGGAGTGGTAGAAAAATGTCATCTGCCATGAATTATTGTTAAAGGGATTTCCATGATTGACGGGATGACACGGGTCGTATTTTACTGATTTTGTTGCTTCTTTTTGTAACGGACTCAGGGGCCTCTTTCCAAGAGAATGTCTTTGACACTTTTAGGCATTGTTAGGATGCGAGTTAGAGGTACGCTGGGGCCTCACCTACTTAGCAATTTGGGTTTCAGCTTTTTGGGGCCACAGCATTTTCTTGGCCCTTTAATTTTTAGAAGATACACCTCCTCCTGCCTTATTTTATCACTGACAGGTTTTGGGCACATTCTACGCTAGGCAAGGAGGGTCCTTCGTGGATAAAGAACCCCCATTTTGGGTTTAAAAAAGGGGAAAACACACACCCCCACCACACACACACACACACACACACACAACACCCCCACCACACACACACACCCCCACACACACACCCACACCACACACACCACACACACACCCCCCAAACACACCACAAAACCCCACACACAAACACCACACCCCCACCACACCCGCACCACACAACACACACACACACACACACAACAACCCCACAACCACACACACACACACACACAAAACACCATCCATACACCCACACCCCACAACACACACACACACACACCACACAACACACACACACCACACACAACACACACCCACACACACAACGGGGCCCCTAGTGTCTAATCGACAGTGCCTAGGACAAAATGGAACTAACACCCCTACACACCACACACACACAACAGGCCTGGGTCAATCGACATTGCTAGGCAAAAGGTAACTAAACACCCACAGCACACACACAAAACAACACACATAACCCACACAACACAACACACACAACCACACACACACACAAAACACACACACACACACCCACACCACCACCACACCTTATATAAAACAACACACAACACAAAACAACACACACACACACACACAAACACACACACACACACCACAACACCCACACTTGATCCCTTTGAAAACCCATCATAAACTTTTCAGGGCCCCAAAACCAGAGAGGGGGGGGGATGACCCCAGCAAGACGGGTTTTTGGTTCACCCTGACAGTTCAGACATTGAGGACATCATTTACGGGGGGCCCTTTGGAGCTAGGTCAGGGGTTCTGATTTTGACTATATAGAGAGACAAGTGGAAAAAAACAGGAACTAAAGGGGGACGGCCCCAAAACTATAAAAGGGGGGGACTACACGGGTTTGGGAAAACTTCCGCGGGGGTTTTTTTTCAGTGGGACAGAGAAAGGGTGGGAAAAATCATAAACGAGATGAGGGAAATTGGGGGCAACAAAAGCAAGGAGGCAGAGGAAAGTTTTTTTCCCCAAAGGGGAAACAGAAATAATAGGAAGACCAAAAGGTCCTTGGTTTACCCAAGTGTAGGGAGGCAAAAAAATGAGTGCAACAGGAAGGAAAAAAATACGGGGGCATAGGACCCCGGAAAAAAAGGGGATTTGTAGAAGAGCCCCGAAACAGTACGGCAGAAAAAGGGGAGGCCCAGCGACATATGAAAAACGACAAGCATCGAATCAAATCTGACCCGAAAAATGCTGTTAGCCCCCAATTTGGGGAAAACAAACAAAGGGCCCGGGATAAGGCAGGAAAGAAAAGGGGGAAATCACAAAAACGATCAAAAGGAGTGAGGACTCAACACAATTTAAGGGAAATATTTAAGAGAGACAGAAGGGGTCTGGGGAAACAACCTGGGCACCAAAAAGGAAACACCCAACAAATGTTGGCGAATACTACGTGAGGAGGAGGGAAGAAACTGCAAGGACACGATACCCAAAGGCAATGGGGCTGGACAACATCTCTCCCGTGGGTCCTTAGAGAGGGGGCAGATATGTTGGCGTACCACTTACCACAATTTAACACATCCCTGGAAACTGGGCAACTACCCGAGGTATGGAAGACGGCAAATGTAGTTCCCATTTCAAAAAAGGAGACAGAAAAGAGGCACTAAACTATAGACCTGTGTCATTGACGTGTATAGTACAAAATTATGGAGAAGATTATAGGAGGAGAGGGGTGGAGCACCTGGAACGGAACAGGAGTATAAATCCAACCAGCACGGATTCAGGGAAGGCAAATCCAGTGTCACAAACCTTCTGGAGTTTTATGATAAAATAACAGAAGTAAGACAAGAGAGAGAGGGTGGGTTGATTGCATCTTCTTGGACTGCAAGAAGGCCTTTGACACAGTTCCTCACAAGAGATTAGTGCAAAAAGCTAGAGCTCAGGCGCATAAACAGAAGGCACTGCAATGGGATCAGAGAATACCTGACAGGGAGGCAACAACGAGTCATGGTACGTAATGATGTATCACAAGTGGGGGTGGGCACCTGTTGGACGTAGCGGGTCCCACAGGGGTCGAGGTCCCCTAGGACCAGTGCTATTTGGTATATTTGAACGACATGACGGAAGGGTTATGACCTCAGAAGTTCCCTGTTTGGCAGATGATGTGAAGTTAAAGAGGAAATTAAATCTGAATGAGACCAGGCAGGACTTCAAAGAGACCTGGACAACTGGACACCCTCTGGTCCAGCAAAATGTGCTTATCGTAAATTCAATCCTGCCAAGATGCAAATTCATGAAGATAGGGGAAGGGCAACGAACGGACCACAACAGAGTAATAGGCTAGGTGGCCAAAGACGCAACCTTCACTCAAGAGAAAGACATCTGGTGTGAGATAACACCGAGCATGTCTCCGGAAGCACACATCATCAGATAAAACTGCTTGCCGCATATGGGCGCCCTGGCAACCTGAAACAAGCTTCCGATACCTTAGTAAGGAATCATTCGAAGACACTGTACACCGTGTATGTCAGCCCATACTGAAGTATGCAGGCACCTGTTTTGGAACCGCGGCACTTGCTAAAGCACGTCAAAACTAGAGAAAGACAAAGGTTTTGCCAACAAGGTTATTCCAGAGCTAAGGAATGTCCATGAAGAAAGACTTAAGGGAAATCGGCCTGACGAACACTGGGAGGACAGAGAGGGTCAGGGTACAGACATGATAACGACATATAAAATACTGCGAGAATAGACAAGGTGGGAAAAGGACAGGATGTTCCAGGAAGGGGACACAGAAACAAGAGGCCACCAATATGGAAGTTTGAAGACCAAATGATTCAGAGAGATAGTAAGGAAGTATTTTCTTCAGTCAATAGAGTTTGTAAGGCAGTGAATAGCCTAAAAAGACGGTAGTGGAGGCAGGAACCATACACAGTTTAAAAGACGAGGTTGATAAAGCACATGGAGCGGGGAGAGAGAGGGCCTTAGTAAGCAACCGGTGAAGAGGCCGGGCCAGGAGGCTCGGACCTCGAACCCCTGCAACCACAAATAGGTGAGTAATAGGTGAGTACACACACACACACACCACACACACACACACACACATACACACACAACAACACATCACACATACACACTACACATAAACACATACATCACACACCATACACACATACACACACACACACACATACACATACACACACACACACACACACAACACTACACACACACACACACACACACACACACATACAATCACACACACAAACACACACACACACACACATTGTTATAGACTATGTTACAATAATCCCAGGGTACTGTGTATCCACTATAAGCAGCGCGTTAGTTAAATATTCCAGGGATCTGTGTTAAAATTATAGTCCCTGTCAGGGTCCTAGGCCTACTGACACAATCGTTAAGCACTGTGTAGCCATCATAGGCTAATGTCACAATCCTAGAGCACTGTGAGTACAAAGAGGCTTAACTGTCACATCCTAGAGCAACTGTGTAGGCCACTATAGGCTTACTGTCCACAATCCTAGACCACTGTATAGGCGGCTATAGGCTTACTATCACAATCCTATTGCACAGTGTAGCCATTATAGGCCTACTGTCACAATCCTAGATCACTGTGGTAGCCATTATATGGCATTCACAGATCTTAGAGCATCTCTGAGCCACTATAGGCTTACGGTCACACTCTAGAGCACTGTGTAATCCATTATAGTCCTACCTGTCCCAATCTTAGGCACTCTGTAGCCACTATAGCTTACGTCACACTCCTAGAAGCACTGTGTAACCATTATAGCTACAGTCACAACCTTAGGAGCACACTGTACCACTATAGGCTTACTGTGTCACACTCCTAGAAGCACTGTGTATAGCCCTTTCCCATTATAGGACTACTGTCACAACTAGAGCACTCCGTAGCCACTATAGGCTTACTGACACACTCCTAGAGCACTGTGTAAACCATTAGAAGCCTACCTTGTCACAATCCTAGAACACCTGTAGCCACTTAATTAGGTAGGCCTACTGTACAACACTCCTACAGCACTGTGTAACCACTAAGCCTACTGTCACCACATCTCCTGAACTCATTTAGGTCTCAAGATCCTGTTAGTTGCTTGGCCTCGTGCATCCTGGCTTCTGGTTTCTCTTCACAAAGATTTTCGTTTTCTAGCGTGTTTACATGTAAAAGTGGAGATATGCAACTGCGCAATGATAAGGGAGTACCTGACTAGGAAGGTAGGAGCCGGATCGTAGTTCATGGTACGTGAGAAGAGTATCACAAGTGAGACTGCTGCTGTTACTGTGGATGCGGGATCCTCATCAGTGGTCAGTTCTATAAAGAGATCCAGTGCTATTAATGTTCTGAGTGATATATTGAACGACATGAGATGCGGAAGAGAATAACTACTGAAGTGTCCCCTGTTCGACAGAGACGATGAAGTTGATTGAGAAGAATTAAATCGGACGCGGATTGAGGCAGAACTGCAAAGAGACCTGACAGCTGGACATGTGAGTCCAGTAACTGTCTTCTAAATTCAAGTTCCAGACCAATATTGCAAAGTCTGAAGATTGGGTGAGGTCAAAGAAGAAACCTGCAACAGTATAGGCTAGGTGGACAAAGACTAACAGACCTCTCTCAGGGAGAAAGACCTTGGGTGACCATAATGCTAAACACCGAGCACAACACCGGAGGCACACAACACCAAAAAAAACTGCTGCAGCATACGGGCGCGATGGCAACCTGAGAATAGCGTTTCCGAAACCGATTAATAAGGAATCGTTCAAGACACTTGTACACTGTGTATGTTAGGGCCCATACTGGAGTATGCTGCACAGTCTGGAACCCACACCTGGTCAAGCACGTCAAGATAGTTAGAGAAAGTACAAAGGTTTTGCAACAAGGCTAGTCCCAGAGACTCAATGGGAATTCATACGAGGAAATGTTATAGTAAATCGGACCTGACGACACTGGAGGACTCCAGAAGACACACGGTTGGACAGGAAGACATGAAAAGACATAACAAGATACTGCGGGATAGACAAGGTGGACTAGAGGCAATAAGGACATCGAGTGTTCCCATGACTAGAGCGCGGAGTGGGACACAGGGACAATGCGGGAGTTCAAACAAAACTAGAAGCTGGAAGACTCAGACTAGGATCACAGGGACGTTAGGGAAGTATTCTTGCAGATCATATGGATGTTGCCCAGCAAGTGAATCGCCTAGCGAAGTGAAGTAGTGGAGGCAGAACCATACATAGTTTTAACAGAAGATGTATGATAGCAAAGCTTCCGGAAGCAGAGATAGAGAGATGATCGTCGCTAATCAGCAGTCAGTGACAGAGATCGATTGGGCCACGGAGCTGAGTTCTCGACCCCTGCGTATACTCACGCAGTTGATTAGGTGAAGTACAGAGCCCACACACACACATCACACACACACACATCACACAACACACTACAACACACACACACACACACACACACACACACCACAGATCAGAAACTTTGAACACCGTGTCTGGTCAGGCCCATACAGGAGAAATGCAGCCCTGTTTGAACCGCGGCACTTGATAAAGCACTTCAAGAAACTAAGAAAAGTACAAAGTATGCCACAAGGATAGTTTCCAGAGCTAAGGGGAATGTCCTTGAAGAAAGATTAAGGAACAATGCTGCCAGACGACAACTGAGCACAGGAGGTCAGTGGGGGAGAGCATGTATAACGACATATAAAATACTGCGTGAATAGACAAGGTGGACAAGGCGCACAGGATGTACCAGGGAGGTGGACACAAGAGAAACAAGAGCCAACAATTGGAAGTTGAAGACACAAATGATTTGTCAGATATGAGATATTAGGAAGTATTTTCTTCAGTCATAGAGTTGTAAGGCAGTGGAAATAGCCTAGAAAATGACTAGTGGAGGCAGAACCATACAACTATTTAAGACCGAGGTTTGATAAAAGCTCATGCGAGCGGGGAGAAAGAGGCCTAGTAGCCCCCGCAAACCGGTGAAGAGGCGGGCCAGGAGCTAGGACACGACCTCCTGCGTCAATCACCAACAAATAGGTGAAGTACAAATAGGTGAGTACAACACACACACTCAACACGGTACACCTAGGGAGAGTGACCTAGTAGCGACCAGTGAAAAGCGGGGCCAGGAGCTTGGAATCGACCCTGCAACCTTAACTAGGTGAGTACAACAGGGGAGTAGCAACACCACACACGAACACACACACACACCACACACAAACACACACACAAAAGTGGTTAATGCTGTAAAATACTTTGACATTCTTGAACATTTTGTAATAAGCTGTCTTTGAATTCATAATTTGATCCAATACAGTACTTAATGACGTAAGGTATAGACTTATTATGTAAAATTTGATTATAATTATAATTCAGGATCACCGTGGCTATGGCAACACGTGTTGGTAAAACACACAACTGCAAGTACCTTAAACAGGCAGAAATAGTTAAGATCACTTATTTAGTATATCAAAGAAATAAATAATCATCGAAACTAAAGGGATTCATCAAAATATCATATTACACTTAGGATCACTGTGGCCGGCATCATTGTGGTCAAACACACCGCAAAAGTACCGCACACACTCCACCATGCGACAGCGTTTACTCAAACGGGTTTAGTGCTCCGCTCTTTAATATAATAATAAAGGTTGCCTGAAGAAGAAGGGGCATCAGGTCTCCAGCATAAGCAACATTCAGGTGGCTTGGGAGCCCCGTATGACCATTATAGTGTAGCCAACACCGTTTACCTGTTTGTGTTAGGAAGGGGACGGCCATAACCACCTCAACATTGAAGCTCTTAAGCATAATAATAATAATAATAATCTTTATCTTTATCTTTATCTTTATTTCTAGAGGTATAGGTTGCAACTTATACAGACATCAGACATCACTGACACTATATAGAGAGCTCCTTGTTATGCAGAGCATTTTGGGCAAATTAGGTTAATTTTGTCCCCAGGATGCGACCCACACCAGTCCACTAACACCCAGGTACTTGCGCTCATGATCAACGTTGTGCTATTATAACAACCTTAACTATCGTGGGTTAAGTTCTGTATAATATACACTATAAAGATGCATTGTTGCTGTATGACACCAAGTGTTTAGCAACGTGGTTCTGATTATATTATAAAACCATTTTTAAAATTTTAAATTTGTCAATGAGCCTAAATTAACACTCACACTTCACATCAAGAACCCCGTGGAAGAACTCATATTTTTTACTTAATTTCCAATTTTTAAAGTTTGTGTTTAGGTTCTAACCACACTGACTCTACATTCCCCTTACAAATAGACTAACCGCCCACAGGATGGGTATGGGTGCATAATAAACCATATTAAACTACACTAACTTACATTAACCTTGATTAAATCTACATAATACCAATGCCATAAGTCCACGGTATACCTCACAGCCAGTGTACAGAAATTTAATACCACAAACCCTTCGTAGAATCTAAAACCTGTTGAAAAGTTGTGACCCAACTTGACCAAGCCTGGCCTGACTAACTTTGTAATTATGAGTAAGGCTAAGACCTTCAAGCACATGGCACAAGTACAACACATAATGCTGTACAAATAACCTGTGATAGAGTTCGGGGGTCAATGCCCCACACCCAGTCCTGTGACCAGAGCTTCATGGAGGGATCAGGGCCGTGATCATTTAGGCTTTACTGCTGGACTATTAATCCAACATACAAAACCACAACACCCGCTGGTCAGGTACAGGACTAGTGCCGGAGTTCATAGTGCCTGCTTGAAGACAGGCCAGGGTGTAATTTGGTAATCCTCCTGATAATGCTGGGGAGGCAGTTGAACAGTCATTGGGCCCCTGACACTATTGTTTGTCTCTTATCAAGCTAGTGGTACCTCCTG
The DNA here is from genome assembly GCF_026875155.1 of Cherax quadricarinatus. Classification (NCBI taxonomy): domain Eukaryota; kingdom Metazoa; phylum Arthropoda; class Malacostraca; order Decapoda; family Parastacidae; genus Cherax; species Cherax quadricarinatus. Next base: position 66,914,973 of record NC_069413.1, on the reverse strand, counting down.
CTTTTCCCCCCCCATTTGGGGGGATATTGTACTTTCTCCAGTCTTTTGCTTTTGTAGGGAGTGATTTTCGTGGGCAAGTTTGGTACTCGTCCCTCTAGGATTATCTAGGTGTATATAATCATGTACATATCTCTCCGTCCTGCATTCTAGGGAGTACAGGTTGAGGAACTTCAAGCATTCCCAGTAATTGAGGTGTTTTATTGCAGTTATGCTTGCCGTAAAGATTCTCTGTACATTTTCTACGACAGCAATTTCACCTGCCCTGAAAGGTGCTGTTAGTGTGCGGTAATATTCCAGCCTAGGTAGAACAAGCGACCTGAAGTGTCATCACGGGCTTGGCATCCCTAGTTTTGAAGGGTCTCGTTATCATTTTTCTAGCAGGTGCAATTGATACAATGTTATGGTCCTTGAAGGTAAGATCCTCTGACATGATTACCCTCAGGTCTTTGACTTTGGTTTTTTGCTCTGTTGTGTGGTTGGAATTTGTATTATACTTCGATGAAGTTTAAATTTCCTCATGTTTTCCATATCAGAGTAACTGAAATTTCTCATCAGTGAACTTCATATTGTTTTCTGCAGCCCATTTAAAGATTTAGTTTATGTCCACCTGGAGTCTTTCAGTGTCTTCAATGAAGGATACTGTCATTTAAATTCGGGTGTCATCTGCAAGGTATTATATCCCTGTCTATGTCCAATATGAGGATGAGGAACAAGATGGGGGCAAGTACTGTGCCTTGAGCATGTGTTGCTATTTGTTATTGTGTGCATGTACATTGGCTACATGAAAATTGTACAAATTGATGTACAGTGGAACCTCAGTTTTCGTCATTAATTCGTTCCAGAAAGTCTGACGAAAACTGAATTCAACGAAAATTGATGCAATATTTCCCATAAGAAATAGTGTAAATCCAATTAACCTGTTCCAGACACCCGAAAGTATTAACAAAAAATACATTTTATAGAGAATAACTATAGATTTACCTGCAGAAAACAATGAGAAATAAATATAAAGGACTAATGAAATGGATAAATGAACATTTAACATTACCTTTATTGAAGACTCTTGTTGGCGTATGGAAGACGGCGAGGAGGGAAGAGGTTATCTCTGCCACCATCACTACCACCCTCTACCACAATCACTACCACCCTCTACCACAATCACTACCACCCTCTACCACAATCATTACCACCCTCTACCACAATCATTACCACCCTCTACCACAATCATTACCACCCTCTACCACAATCATTACCACCCTCTACCACAATCATTACCACCCTCTACCACTATCATTACCACCCTCTACAACAATCACTACCACCCTCTACCACCATCACTACCACCATCACTACCACCCTCAACCACCATCACTACCACCCTCAACCACCATCACTACCACCCTCAAACCACCATCACTACCACCCTCTACCACCATCACTACCACCCTCACTACCACCATCACAAACCACCCTCACTACCACCATCACTACCCACCCCCTCACTACCACCCTCACTACCACCCTCACTACCACCCTCACTACCACCCTCACTACCACCCTCTGCCGACAAGAAACACAGCCAGACTGACTCAGAATACAGTGGAACCTCAAATTTTCGAACTTAATCCGTTCCAGGAGCTAGTTCTAAATTTGAAAAGTCTGAAATTCGAAGCAATATTTCCCATAAGAAATAATGGAAATACAATTAATCCATTCCAGAAACCCAAAAATATTCACACAAAAAAAATACATTTTATAGAGATTAATTACAGTTTTACATACACACAAGAAATGCTGTAGTCTTTAATTATGTATAGTAATATAAAATAACATTTTTACTTACCTTTATTGAAGATTGGTGATGGCATCTGGAAGATAGGGAGGAGGAGAGAGGGAGTTGGGGTTATTGTTTGGAAGGAGAATCCCCCTCCATGAGGACTTCCGGTATCAAAGCCCTCTCTGGGGTTGCTTCCCTTCTCTGTATTTTAATGCCACTAGGACCAGCTTGAGTCATTGGACCCCAGTCTCACAAAATAACTGTCTACAGTTCTCTGTTTCTGTCTCACAAAATAACTGTCCACAGTCGTCTGTTTCTGTCTCACAAAATAACTGTCCACAGTCGTCTGTTTCTGTCTCACAAAATAACTGTCCACAGTCGTCTGTTTCTGTCTCACAAAATAACTGTCCACAGTCTTCTGTTTCTGTCTCACAAAATAACTGTCCACAGTCCTCTGTACATCCTGGCAAGCTCAACAAGTCTCACTCCAGTCTCATACTTCTGTATTATTCCCTTCTTCACATCTCTGGTGTTTCTCACTTTCTTTACCACAGGGGTACCGCTAGCAAGTTTCTTTGGGCCCATGGCAGCTCATTTCACAGCCCCACAAGCGCTAAACACAATTAAATAATCGTAAAATGTGTGAATGAGATTGCAGGTTAGTGTTCACTCAAGCATAAACAAAGCTAGACTGCTCACGGCGCCTGCGCGGGGACGTGGACAGAGCGGGCCAGCAGACAGGTCCCGTACCCGGCGGTCCGAAAATAGGGGCGCGTTCGATAATAGGGACACAGTTTGTCCGAAAAAATGGTCTTATTTTCGAAATGTTCGATATGTGATACGTTCGATTTTTGAGGTTCCACTGTACATGGATGCTTTGTGTGGGCATGGGCAGACACTTTTGGTATGGTGAATTACTGTCAACTCAACAAACACCGAGGTTATGAATGAAAACTGGGACAAAATTTTGATGAAAAAAAGTTGTCTGAAACTGAATTTGACAAAAACCAGGGCAAACGAAATTAGAGGTTCCACTGTACATGATCCCTCCATAAAAGGGATTATTTGGGGAAAAGGGGTGTCCACTTTAGTGAAAATCCCTTATATTATTGAAAGTTTTGATTAAAAGAATGTAGCTGTTTAATTGTTCAACTACCAGACATGGATAAATGTCCAATAAAACAAGACTTAGTCCATCATCTTGATGAACTACTAGACATACTAAGAATTATCTGGAGTACAGTACAGTTTTACACTACGGTACTATACAATACACCTGTGCAAAACAATTGCAAACAGACAATCTTAACCTGTACCTAAAAAAGAAAACTAGTTAAGAGTGCAGCACAGTACAGTACAGTAATTTTTCTTAATATTTCTTATGGATAGATGAGCTTACAGATGCACAGTATTCCAGTGCTTCAATCTTTGTATGTTTGGGCTATTTTCACATGCCTCTTAGGAATAAGGTTCCTTGTGGCTTGTTTGGCAATGCACTTGCCTTGAATGCTGAGTGTCTTGTGGTTCAGTCCCTGATATGAGTAGAAATGTTGGGCCTGTTTCCTTACGCTTGCTGCCCTTGTTCATCTAGCAAGTGGGTACCTGGATGTTAGTTGACTGGTGTGGGTTGCATCCTGGGGACAAGATTGAAGGGCCCCAATGGAAATAAGACACAGCCTTTGATAGTGGACTGGGTTATCCTGGGTGGCTACCCCTCTGGGTTAAAAATATGAACAAATTTTATCTTAATCTTTTAGGGTTGTGCATACACTGTAATTCACAGCATATTCTGTAAGCTTTTCCTTGCACCTTTGAATGTCAGACACTGTTTTTCTATACCATATTCCTCACAAACACCAACTACTGAAATTCCAGTCTCCAGCCTCCTTGCTAATTAAAGTTTCTGCTTACCAGTCAAATGCTTCTCTTTGACACAATTATTTGCTTTAGAGGCCATTTTTAATAACACTGTATAGGGTTCTTTAATAAAATGATTAACCCTTTGACTGTTTTGGTTGTATATATATGTCTTACGAGCCAGTGTTTCGGACGTAAATACACTCAATAATTCTAGCAGCGTCAAATCAAGCAGGAAAAAGCTGGTAGGCCCACATGTGAGAGAATGGATGTGTGGTCGGTGCGCACCACATAAAAAAAAATCTTGCAGAACGCAGTGCATAATGAGAAAAAAACTGAGCGTTTTTTGGATTAAAACGCTGACTGAGGTGTATTTTTGTATAGTATTTATCGTATTCCTGTTTTCATGGTCTCACGTGATAAAATGGAAAACATATTGCAGAAATAGAGGTGATTTTGATTAGTTTCACGATGAAAACGACCTTGAAATTGAAAGTAGCAGAAATGTTCGATTTTTACCAATGTTCAAGAGTAAGTAAATCACACCACACATCCAATACACGTCAACTGGGGAGTTTAATATTCTTCCACTAGTGCACTGATATCATTTATACCATTTTTACAATAATGCAGTAATCTGCTTAACAGTAAATTTTGTATTTTTTGTGTGAATAAGAAATCAAAATAGAAAGCAATAGTAATATAAGAGGGGCCTAGAGACATCACTAATGAACAGAGGGTATGTTATTTTAGTGCCAAGAATGTCTACATTGTTTATTCTTGACCCTATTTTGAAATTGACATCTTTTTTAATTTGCGTGAAATTGGCCAAATTGCCAATTTCTGACCACTTTGTTGGGTAGTTCAAATCGGTAAATGGACGGTTTCTTGTACTCAGTTGATGGAAAAAATGGAGTTCTTACGAAATAGCTATGAGTTTGGTCAACTGGAACAACGGAATTGGCCAAAAACAAGGCTCAAAGTCGGTGAAATTGCCGATGCATATATGTCGCCGAGACCGCTAACTTCGTGGGAGCGTAATTCCATAAATTTTTGACCAAATTTCATACTTTTGGTGTCATCACCATCAGGAAAAGATTCTCTATCATTTCACAAGGAAAAATAATTTTTTTTTTTTTCCAAAAATTTTGCGACATAGAATGAGTTTCAGAAAGGGGCTTGCAACAGTCAAAGGGTTAAAAACACTAAATCCAGGGAAAAAGTTTGAGACGAAATGATAGTATGTGAGGATGTGAAGACAAACTGGTGCAGGCTGAGCCGCTTCCTTGCTGCCCAGGAACAGTGAAAATGTAGGCATCCAAGCTGAAGCTCAGACCAGACAAACTCGTTATTAAGGTGAATTGGGCCGTTTTATCAAGTGTACAGTTGGATCAGACAGCCATGCGATAAAGTGGATTTGGTCTGATTCATGGCTATTTTAATTGGACACCCCATTAAACAAACATGTTTTTGTCTCTTTTCCATGGGGAAGTGGAAAAGAATTTTTCCTCTGTAAACCATGCATGTCATAAAAGGTAATGCCAGGAGCAGTGGGTTAGTAATCCCTTCAGTATAAATTTCTAAAAATAAGAACAAAAACTTTATGAAGGTGAAAGTGTTTCTTCTTTTTTGAGTTGCCCTGCTGAGTAGGAGGCGGCTGGTGTGTTAAATAAAATGTGGGATTTTAGGTAAGATGAGTACATATAATTATTATAATAAAGAACCACAATTACCCACCAGGGCTGTGTGGAGGGTGATGGTACATAGGGTTAGAATATTCCCTGTTGACAGATAATCAATATGTCAGATATACCACCTGTAGAGTCATGGGTTAAGCCTACCTGTTGGTGGGCAATGGCCCATGTATAACAGCATCTAAATGGTTTGTCTTATCACAGCGCCTATCTACCTTTTTGCTGCAGCCAAATGGTTAAAGTGACGGGTCGGATAATGACTCACTGAGGTGTATGTATCAGTCCCAGCTGATGCGACACTGTACATGAAGGCTTGACTGAAGAGGTGAGAAGAGATAATGCACCTAGCCACGTCTTCTGTCATCTGCTTCACACATGTCTGATGACTATGACTTGTAGTCCGTAACAATTCACGGCAGGAAGGATTGGCGTTAGTGCAATAAATAGAGTAGGTTATCTCTTCCTCTATTCTTCCTGGAGATTGTTGGTTGCATGCACATGAAACTGGCCATGAATGCTTCTATGTCGAGTGACAAGCTAAGCTGGCCACCTTGTCACACACATCCATTCACCGAATACAAACTGCAGTGTCAGACTGACTCTCTACCCTACCTGTTGCTGCTCCCACCCTCTTTATACATGGAATAACTGCTAACACAGATCAACAGGCATGGATGCCGGCTGTGACTACTCATATTAATCAGAGAGATAGGATTCCATGAGTCTAAGATGCTGGCCGTAGATTATAAGTTCCTGAGTGCTTCTTGAGTGCACAGGTATATTCTCTAGGATTTTTTCCTGCCTGGGGAAAGGGCCAGTTTTCCAGACAAATGTCTTTTCCTTTAATTTGTGCAGTGATTGCTTCTTTAGGGTAGCTCCTGCTGTACACATGGGTGTCAAGTGTCCCCTTGTATTAACTATGAATCTTTAATCTCATTATTGCTCATATTGCTGGTTCAGACACACATGTTAAGACAAATAGGTATTCTGGAATGTGTGATGACCACATCCTGTCTATATGTAATCTCACTCTAATTTAAAACTGCTCATATAGGCTGCAGTGTTGCAGGAAATGTGAACCTCTCCATCTCACTAATGGCAAGCCAGAGTGGCCCTTTGGCCCATGTGCCCCTTTATGCCTTGAGGCAACTGAGAGAGCATGAGTGTGAGTGAATGAGTGAGTTCGAGAGCTCTCAGATCCCAGCTGATGGGGGGGGGGTCACCTGCTCTCCAGGGGGTGTCCATGTCCCCAGGGGGTGTCCATGTCCCCAGGGGGTATCCATGTTCCTGGGCTGGAGAAATAATAATTTTTTTCTCTACAAAACTTACAAATTTATAAGCAATTTTGTAAGTTCTTAAACTTAGCTTCACTGCTTGATCATGATTTTCTAACATATTCTTGAGGCTTGTTTTACTATCTGTTTAAGAGATTCTTTGAATGAACTCTTGCCATTAATCATGATAGCTGGGAAACATGCAATTACTGATTTGTAATTACAGTACTTATTTGTAGCTACAAATATGTGGCTCTTTGTATCTCATCTTCGTTAATATGTTCATTAATGTTTTTACTTTCCAGTGGTTGTACAGGTCGGCCATCACTAATCCGGCAATCAGTTATCTGGTTCCATTAGTAATCTGGCACTAATTTTGGCTAGCATAATTTCAGATTCCATCATTATACCACTCAAATTTCATCATTATACTGACTCAGAAATTGTGCAGATGGTTGTAAATCCACAGCAGCAAGCCAGTGGAGAAGAAAGCAGTGATGAAATGAGGAAGATGTAGCAGAAAGTCTCTCTGTTGATAGGTTAAGTGTATTCTAACCTAACCACTCTGTAATCTGGCAAACTCGCTAATCTGGCACACTACAGATCCCAGTGATGCCAGATTAGTAATGGCCGACATGTAGTACTTATTATGTCCTCTTTCAATATATTCCATTCTTCCACCACTGTTCATAAGAAAAAATTCCAGGCTCACTTTCGCTCTGTTTTTTTCTTAATTTAAATATGTAGCCTCTTGTTATTCCTGTTGAAGGCACCTTAACCCTTAAACTGTCCAAATGTAGATCTACGTTTTTTCAACATTTGAAAGTATGTAAAAAAGTAGATCTTCTTTTCTTTTTTTACATTTGAAAAGTGTAAAAAGAACTTCGATGTTGGTTTTTTTTTTTTGTTATGCTATTTGAAAATATGTAAAAAAAAGCGTAGTTCTACTTTTGGAGCACTACGCATGTGAACATAGATCTGCTTGGACAGTTTAAGGGTTAAAAAACCTTTATTGATTCTTTTACATTCTTTTATAGCCTTACATGTTATATTTCCTCTTTCGATCATTATTTATTTTAGCTGCTCAGAAAATATGGGTTATTCAAGTTTCTCTAATACCAAGCGAGTGGTGAAATGGGAATATGTATATATATATTTTGTGCCTAGGAAGTTTTTTCTTTATCAACCAAAAAAACCAGCCAAACCTAACTAACCTCACCTGCCTTTTGAGTTAAATACTAAATTAGATTATGTTGGGCTAGGTGTTTGTTTTTTATTGGCTACTGAAAAAATCTTTTTCCTCATAAGCCCAAAATATAACCGTCTCCATTGCACAATCCATTTAATATTGTAGAATTTACATAAAAAAAAAAGAGCAAAAGTAAATATTGAAAATAAGTTTTGCTGTTTTTAACCCTTTCAGGGTCTGTGCCGTAGATCTACGGCTTTACGTTCAGGGTCCAAACCGGAGATCTACGCCATGAGCTCAGCTCATTCTGATAAGCTGTGAGTGGTAAATTTGGGCCTAGATATGAGAGAATACATCTGTGTGGTATGTGTGCACCACATAAAACAAATCGTGCAGCACACAGTGCATAATGAGAGGAAAAAAATGAGACCATAATTTTTGATTAAAACGGCGAATTTGCAATGTTTTTTCGTATGTTTTTTATACTTGTATTTGCGATTTCTTGGTCTCATTTCATAGAATGGAAGATATATTACAGAAATGGAGATGATTTTGATTGGTTTTAGTATTGGAAATGGCTTGAAACTGAGCTCAAAGTAGCGGAAATGTTAAATTTTTGCCGATGTTCAAGAGTAAACAGATGACCTCACACGTCTAATATACACCAGCTGGTGGGTCTAATATACGTTCACAAATGTGGTGATATTATTTATACAATTATTACAATATTGCATAACAGTAAATCTTCTATTTTTTGGTTTGAGTAAAAATTCATTATATGAATAAAAAAACAAAATGGAATTCATTTGTAAAGCCTGAAACATAACTAATGAACAAGGAAATGTTAGTTTAGTGCCAGGAATGCCTGCATTGTTTATTCTTGACCCCCATTTTGAAATTGGAATATTTTGAACTTTGCATTAAATTGGCCAAATTACCAATTTCCAATTCACTTTATTTTTGTAGTTGAAACAGTTGACTTGGTGATTTCTTGTGCTTATTCGATGGAAGTAATACTTGTGAAATAGCTAAGAATTTGGTTGACTGGAATAATTTAATTGGCCTAAATGGGAGTCAAAGTTGGCAAAATCGCTGATGCGTAAATATCGCTGACACATCAAAATTCGCGAGAGCATAAATTTTGTCAGTTTTCCATCAAATTTCATACTTTTTGTTTTTATTACCTTCAGAAAAAGATTCTCTACCATTTCATAAGAAAAAATAAGAAAATTATTTTTTGAAAATTCTTGGACACTGGTGCACACTTTGAAATTTGGCCTCTGGGCCCTGAAAGGGTTAATGATGATCATCATCATCTTTCTTCAACAAACTGACTGTATCCCACTGAGGTGAGGTGGCCAAAAAAGAAAAACAAAAGTTTCTCTTTTTAAATTTAGTAATTTATACAGGAGAAGGGGTTACTAGCTCCTGCTCCCAGCATTTTGCGCTTCTTAAACACACATG